>JAANSO010000185.1:0-62269 GCA_036507315.1 Lepidocyrtus fimetarius
GACGGACAGACAGACAGACAGACGGACAGACAGACCATCAAAGCCAAACCTATACTAGCTTCACTGCGTTCAGCTAGTAACTAGTAATAAGCCTTATCATTACAATTCTACTGCGACTCATGACACCAATTTTAATCAAAAAAGGTTTTCACAAGTTTTTCCTCTGGAGACAAGAAAGGACAATCGTAATAATCATGAGTAGGTATTCAGAGAGCAGTCTCATCGTCGTTGTCGTTAATAATAAAAATTATATTCTGCTCTCATTCCACTTGGGAGATTGTGTGATACTATGCGGCGGAGGTGGTGGTGGCATCGCCTCACTTGGCTTTGGCAGTACTAGGCCGTCTAATATCAAAGTCACATGCAGAATTTAAACAAAAATATTAATGGTATTTGCCTATTATTTCCCATTCTTTCTTGAATTTGTTTATTTATTCAAATAGAGCAGCGTTTCCATTCGCTTCATTTCATCTTCACTACAATTTTAGTAAGGTTTGTATCTAGCTTTTGCCCTGCAACAGTTAATACGAAACAATAGCAAAACCACAGCATGATGGGTATCTATAGTAATGGTTATATCATTAGTGCAGGAAAAATGAAGGAAACGTATCCGAATTCCTTATTATTTGCGGATTTGACATTGAAAAGATTGAAAGGTTACTTCGACATTTTTGACAATGAACTATACCGAACGATCAGCACGTACATTTCATGTACGCCTCTCCTCATACATTGATATCAATGGAAAATATCAAAAAGGGCAAGTGAAACGACAAGTAGCATTATTACTAGATGGAAAAGCTAGCTATGAAAAGTGTTTTATTGTCTGTATGTCCGTCTGTCTGATAACT
This sequence comes from Lepidocyrtus fimetarius, assembly GCA_036507315.1. Taxonomy (NCBI): domain Eukaryota; kingdom Metazoa; phylum Arthropoda; class Collembola; order Entomobryomorpha; family Entomobryidae; genus Lepidocyrtus; species Lepidocyrtus fimetarius. Next base: position 852 of record JAANSO010000185.1, read on the forward strand.
CATAAACGTCTATTTTTGCAAAATCCAACTTGCCAGCCGCAAATAATCGCTTTTAGTACAAAGGGTTTAAAAGATGTAGTTTTCAAAACTTTATAAGATTAACGATTAAACATTTGCAAAAGAATGGAATTTTCAAGCTAGTGTCTACGCAGGCTTGCGGCCTTTTACTAACCATAATCATCGTTCGTTTTTACTTTTACTTCCACTTGTGTATGAACGTAGGATGTATAAAATGTAGCAGAGGATATTAAAGAGTAAAACTGATACTTCCTACAATTACTACTTGATGTAGAGTGTACATCTGTTTTTTATTAATGCGATTTTACATCATGGTTCACCCTTTTCTAATCCTTTCCTTCTTTAATTTCCAGTGGCTGATCCGGATGAAAATGATAAGGAAAATTGTACTCTCCCTTTGTTCTTTTTCTTGGCTTTCATTCAATGAAAAATCTATCAGGAACCTGTAATTGTCTCTTTTTACTAAAGCCACTTGAGTTTTTATTCTCGAATTTTTACAACAGTGCTATAAAAACATTTCTTCCTCAGTCTCAACAATCTCTGATTTTTTGTACTTTTTCATATCAGAGAAGACAGCAGGAGCAGACTTAAGGAGAAGCATTATCAAAAGTAGACTCTTGTCTCCTATCATCCTCTGATCCTCTTCAAACCTGGATTTGGCCTAGGAGTGGATGATTTCCTGTTTTTTCTCCATTTCGAGAGAGAGAATCGAGTGGAAATAAAAAAGATCAAAAGGAAAATAAGGAGAGATTTTGGGAGGGGACTCTCCCCACAAAAACCGTTCTATTAACACAACGACCAAAATGCCTTTTCTATTGTGGTAGAATGCCACTGTTAAATGCTGTAAATTTTGTCGAGTTTATTTTCAAACTTAGTTTTAGTAAATGTCAATCTTATTTCTTCCAAGGGATATGCGCGACTGAATGATAAACAGGTAATAAAAACGTTGCAAAATAACATGACGCTTATGGTACAACGAACTTCTTTCCCTGTTCGCTTTTTCATCTTTGGAAATTGATCTATTAATCAATTTAATGTTTTACAAAAACCGTTTTCTATTCCAATTATACTTTTTCCTAATAATGAAAAACCAAACAGTTGGACAATTGAATAATTCTATTTCCCCAGTATTCAAGCACAGCTTGTTTACGAATGAGGACATTTGGATCTAGCCTTGATGCTTTTTGACACAACGAGACAGATATCCAACCATATTAATTCCAGTGTAAAGAATACTGAAAAGATTCGTAAAATAAACACAAAATCATCAGCATACCACCTCTTCTAAATTCTGTTAAAATTTAAGTGTATAACATAAGTTTTCTCTTATAAAATACAGGCGCCATGACGTTGTGAACATTTTTGCAATTAATAATTTTGCAATATCATAAAATATCTAAAGAATAGTTGCAAGATAAATTCGAAAGAAAAACAGAAAAATAATGACGAAATCTTATCTTATTAATTCCAGAAAAATCCTTTAGTATAATCAAGTGTGGCATGATAGAACTATTTATATCTACTAATAACGGTTGCAATAAAACAACTGTTTTGGAGTTGCAAAGGAAAATGGAAGAAACAAGATGGATGTTAACATGAAATTCCTGTTAACTATGTTGATCATTAAAGTCATTATGTTCTCCAATTATATTCGATATTTTCTGTAGAAACACGACTCATAACTTTTCCCCTTTAATTTTTCCACATAATGCTTACATGTTCTAGCAGATATTTTACCCGATCATTCCTTTCAAAGAGAAAATATGTTATGATGATTCTGACATTACGCTCCACGCACGCACAATCCAAGTATGAACGGCTTAGATTTATGAGTTTTTTTATCTGGAAAAGATAAGTATAACAAAACGTCTGGAATAATCGTTGAACTATTCATCTATCCATTAAATATCCGATTCTGCGATGAAAATCATGAGTGTAATAATAAAGCAAGAAACAATGTAAGTTGGCCATGGCCGTGTCTAAATTGTTTTCTGTTATAATGAGGACGATGATGATGATCATGATCGCTAGTTGCCCATATGAAACAAGAGTGAAATAGAAGAGATAAACTGCAAAAGTCGTGAATTTTTCTCTAGTGGTTCTTATGAGAAGTAGATTATACTCTCTTTTCATCCAGTTTTAGCATCTCTCTTGCCACTTTATTATTACAGATGGAAATAGAATGAAAAGAAAGTTTCTTTTCATTTCCTGCCTCACTTTTTTCTCCTTCACTCCTTCCTTTTTATTCATATTTGTTTCTTGGTAATGGACACACACTGACTTTTGCAGAAGCCTTATTGTTGCTGTTGTTGACTTTCCAGTCATTACTTTTTTCGTTGTTTTCTCTATTTTGTATACCTGGAACGAAAGCCTACTGAGGTAACTTAAAGGGAAGAATGGCTATGCCTTAGTTTCCAGATGGTGATTGTGTGCAGATGAATCAAAATGAATGAGGGCTTAATAGGAGTCAAATGGAAAAATAACTAATGAATCAAAAGAAAAATATCTCACAACGGGTTCCGTGTGTGTAACCAAATGTTTTTTTGTACAAAAATGTTGGATTAGCAAGTTAACTAGAAATTGAAGGAGTTTTTGACCAGTTGTAAAGAAGCCTTTTATATGATTCCCTGTTTTATTATGTTCAAAATCAGGTAGACAGGATTAATTTGTGTATATGCATGAGTCCGTTTATAAATTCATATAAGAAAAGACAACTGTTGCTTTGTAAACATTTACAGTTATCTGTTTTAAGCAAGTCGAAGCTTTGGAATTTAAATACAATTGATTATTACCAGGAATTGATATTTTTGCTTACCTGTCCCGTATCAGTAAGGAGCAGCCAAGTGACGATGGGTTGGCAAAAATCAATATCCCCAAGTCTCAACTCCGCCTCTCCAATGAGTGTGTTTGTGTACTTGTCTGTGGCATACAGGTAAAATACAAGGGATCTACTAGCAAGCTCACTCATCTCCAGTCCGAACATGAATTTTTCTTTATATGAAGGACACAAGGATTTCCGGTAGACCTTTTCAACAAAAGTATACAAATGTCAACACTGTCTTTTATACTTTCCTAGCAAGAACGAGTTGAAAAAGCGCAATTAGACAAGCAGTAAACTTAAAAGCAATCAAAGTAAATGATATTTTATCCTTCCTCAATTAGAAGAAATGATTGGGACCGTGATTATACATTTGTACTACTTTTATCTACTTTTTTGATAAGGAGAGAAGGGTAATATAAATTTCCTTTTTTCTGATTTCGACCAAACTTCCTTTTTTGCAATAATGAGGAATGTTTGTTTTATTATTATGTATTGCAACATCAGCAAATGGAATTTGGAAATATATTTTCCACTTGTTATTTTATATTTATTAAAAACATTTTTTCTGGCTTTAGATCTAAATATGCAATTGGAAAAGTTGCTATCATATCAATTTCAACTTATTTTACAAGTATCGTTTTTGAAAATTATTATACAAAGGATAAAAAGAAAGGAAATGATATTGCGAAATATAACGAAGCAAAATCAAATATTCTAGAAAGGTATTTAGCAAAAGGCTATAAATAACTCGCGAAAATTAAGTAAACGAAGTAAATGAGAAAGAAAGTTCAATTATTGCAACTCATCATGACTCATGTTTTGAAGTGGGTTGAATATTATAATTAAGTAATTTTTTGAGAAAATAGTTTGTGGTAACGGTACTTGTTTATCCAATAAATATTTAACTAAAATTTTAAATGTATAAACTGAAACTTAAGCAGGGTAATTAAATAGAACATTCAAATGGGTTTAATAATTTGTTTTTCTTTGATGTTGTTTTGAAGCAAATTTTACAAGAAAAGGAGGAAACCTAACAAATGCAATTACCTTTTGTTCACTTGGGCAATCTCTGTGATAATTAAAAACACTGCCTACACGATTTATTTTCTACTTTCACCTCATTTCCCAAAAAATTGTACACGCGCTCGCTCCAAATTGAAAAGGAAATGAATTGGGATTGAAAACCTCAAAAAGGATTTTTATACTGTTTCCACAAATTATTTACTACGATCATTGTCATTCTGTGATTTCCTGATACGTGATTCCCTTCCTTGGTTAATTCCATTGAATAAATTTTCTAGATTATTGAAATGATGAGGTAAACACAAAGGTAGTCCTTTTATAGTTTAATAATCGCCTTGGGGCCATTATTCAATGGACTTCAAAGATGTTTTAAAACAAATGGAAAACAAGTTTCCTTTCTAATGTCAATGATTCTCCCGTAATCATCAAAGAAGCATTAAAGGAGAAAGTGGAGAAAGCAAAAACTCAAATCAAGGGAAAATTGCCAAATCATAAAGCTTTATGGTTATTGTAATACTTACTTTTAATAGAAATGATTACTATATGCGTCTTATGCAAGAAATTGTATACAGAATTTCATAAAGAAAGGTGGTTTCAATTTAAAACTTACTCTGGTCTGCATATTTGTCGTCTTGTCCGGAAGCAGGTAAACACGTACGTAGGAATCAAATGGTGCATTTGGATCTGGATCTGGTCCCACAAGTTCCTTGGCTTCCATCACGTTTACAAGTAGGTCCGCCGTCTCACTGAATAAAATGAATAACAATACTAAAACCAAGCTTGGAACCACTTTTAAAACAGTTCAACATTGTCCATATTTTTATTCCATTTCATGAAAACTTGCCCGCCCACTTGCTAAGCTCACTTTATATATGAAATGCAAGCAAAGTAGAATAAATCTTTGATATAGATCTTAACTACTTTTAGAAAAGAGTTAAAACAAAAGCGAGAGCTCAGATGTGGGTGGTATCCTTGAGTATCACTGGTCAAATAATTACATTTCATGAATAATCTCCTTTTCTTGTGCCATTTGAAAAGTAAATGGAATAAAAAAGGAGAAGGAGTGATTTAAAAATTAAAAGTTGATTTTGAACCTTTTACAGTTCTTTAGTATTTGAGAGGTTTAATTTATTTATGCCAGGTGATGGGCTCCAAATTATTTTTAGCTCTATAGCACGTCAATGAAAATGGCGCGTTAGTTTAAGATTGAAAAGGAACTTCCGGTAAAATAAGTAAATACTGTAGTGGTATAAAAATCTATATGCCAAGAAATGGAACTAGACAGGTATGAATACATACTTGGAAGGAAGTATAAATATTTGTTCAGAAAACTTGAAACGTTTGATCAGATTCTGTTTTTGGTCGTGAGTCTAAACTGAATGCCCAAGAGAACAAAAGGAAACGAAAATGTGTTTGTTGAGTAATTGAAACGTTACACAATCCGTAGAAAAATCATATTTAACAACCTTTTGATGATGTTGATACCTCTTCAATCAAAATCAATCCCTTGTTTCCGTTAAAAAAATACTTATCTCTCTAACCGTGTTTCGATTTAGCAAGCAAACAACTAATGAAGCGTCAGGGCATAAACTGATTGGGATGTACTGCTAATTATTATTACACTTTCGATATAATAAATCCAATTAAATTATCAACAAAAACAATCAAAAGAGACCCTTCCGATTTTACAAGTTATAAAAATACGTTTAAATATAAATAAAAAGGTAAGTTGTAAAGGAAAACCGTTGTTTTACAAGAGCAACTTTGATCGATCGTTGATATTTCTTACATTAGGAAAACGTTAGAACCTAATAACCAATTCTTGAAAAAAGTTTCAATTTAGCTCATATCAGAAACTAGATGAAAGGAACGAAACTCACAAGTTTCTTTAAGGTTTCCATTTTCTTGATAAAAGCAAATTAAGAATGGTTGTATTAAACTACTAAACTAAGGGAATATATGTTTTCAATAGAGGAAAACAAAAAAGGAAAACACAGAAATATTCATTCCATACTGTTCTTCCATACTGGCAAAAGTTTATTGTAATAATAAGTCATAAAAACAATATATTTTTGGAAACAAATTTCGTACAGATGAAGTTGCTGGAGCAATACAAATCAAATGAAAGGAAAAAGGACGGTTGCGATTTTGCGAAAATCTGCAAAGGCGGCTGACTTTCCTGGCCTTTTCAATTTCATTTTCGCCTTTTATGAAAAACAGAATAGAATATGAGCTTGTAGAGGTTGACGGTGCTGGCAAGAAAGGGGGGAAACTCACAAGGGAAATTTTTCCTATTGAATAGCAATTCTTTTTCTCTCACTTTGTTTTTCACCTCGTCCTGACGGCAGGAAAGAAGGCTGTCCAACAAACCTCGAGAACAACGAAATAAAGGACGATATCAGAGGTTTCCCTCTGTTTTATGTCTGCATTTATTAGTAAATAAAAGTGACAGCTGTGAAGTTATGCATGAGCTGTTATTCTCGTTTCAATATCTTAAAAGGAGAAAATTAAATATTAAGTGGATTCAATTCCAATCACTCCGGTTGATACCGCCTTTGTCAAACAAATCGCAATGATTTTATTAGGTAAAAACATTTATTTGGGATTTGCCCAGTTATAAACAGATGTATCCCTTGTACATTGCAAAGGCTACTCAGCTTCCATTTATTTAAAATAAAAATTGGTGAAATATAAATACCATCAGTTTTTGTTCATTCTGCCCCAGCGGTAAAAAACATATTTAACTCATATCACGTTGTAGGAGGTAAAATATCAAAAAATTACTTCAGGCAATATTCTATTGTGAAAATATTTTCATAGATTTGTTTCTTGCACAATAGATACTCGAAATACAAGATGTATTGATAAGAAGCTGCGAGTGAAGTTGAATGGAATTGGAATAGGAGAGAAATAAACAAAACCCTTTCTTTCTACGTTTCCTTAGCCACTAGTAATTTACTTGCTGAGAGAAAGATAAAGTTGTCTTTTCCACCACATATTTATTTTTGCAATAACAAAGTGCATAAGAGAATAGACAAGGGGAATGTATGTAAAACACAGCCAATTATATTGACTTGATCATTCCTTGTTCATCATCCGCCTATAGTCCTAAAGTAGAGAAAGCGGATGTTGTTGTTGACTCCATGAGCATATGTATGAATGGAAAGAGTGGGCCTTTGCCTAAACAAGAGAAATAGGAGTTAAATATTACGGTCCGACGGGAATTTTCTCTTGTTGTAAGAGAAAGTACGGTTAGAAAGGGTAAATGGCTGAAAAGAAACAGAGTTCAGAGACTCTTTCAAAGAGAATAAAACAAAGCTGACACGCAAGCAAAGAAGCATAATAATTCCGTGAATTTTGCTTATTCCCTGTTAAAAGGTGAATGTAGTTCTTTGTCCGCGTGTGTGTTGATTTCAGAGATAGACTGGACGTAATGTAATAATACTGTTGGGTAGTGTTTCTTGTTTATTTTCTTCAGCTGGACAGAAAAAAACGCTTTTCTGGGTAATAAGAGTACATTTACCTGATCTTAAGCTCAACATCATCGTATAATTCAACTAATTCACTTCTACGAGCATCCACCAACTCACTAATGACTTTGTACAGTGCACAGACCCTATTTCCATTTTCTTCTTCTGTAAAGTTTCACTTTTCCTCTTTTGATAAAAATATAAAACTAGTTGTAGACGAGGATAATTAGGAGGTTTGCTGTAAACTTCTTACGAAAAAGTGGTTAGGTAGGTGTAAATAATATTTTAATACGAATATAAATACATTTCTAAAACATTTTTATATGGAAGAAATCACAGCAGGTTTGCGTACAAACAGGTTTTTATCATAAAACTTTCTCTTTGGTTTTTTCTATTACATAACATAACCATGTTTTTGCTTTTTATATGTTATATATCGGCTCCAACGTTTCCTTCCTGACCATGCAAAGTATTCTTCAAAGACGAGAAAGACTTGGAAATGGTAACAAGAGTGGTTAAAGCATGTAGTGAACAAAGTTATGAGCATTTTTTTGCTGTTTGACCGTGACTATGACTTTCTTTTCATGACGAGGAGATTCTTTGGTTTGGCTGTTTTAGTTTTCTTCAAATCAAATGAGTTGTTTAACGTATCGTAGGAAACATTGGTTTATACAGTAATTACCAAGCACTACTGTTGTTACGAACTTCTTTTCCTTGGTTTACTTTAGCGAGAAAATGAAGTTTTTAGATTTAATTCATTCATCATAAGTGTGATTGATAATGATGGGAAATATGCGTGTTGTTTAATGATAAAAGCTCACTGTTGCACGAGAAAATATCAAAATGCTTCTGTGGCGCTGCCATGCAAATCGTGAATTTTAAAAAATGCAAATAAGAATCTCATTCAAAATTAGTCTGATTTTCATTTTTTCAAATTTTTAACATGTATTGGGTTGTATTGATAACAGGGTGATTGGGACGGCCTTAAATTTCACTTTTCTTTCTCAAATAGACCATTTACAAAAGAATGGGGCCTGCTCCAATGGGAAAATAGTGTCATTGCTGTAATCCTAATATTAGCAAATTACTAGCACGATATAAAGAATGTTATTCATGCACATTTTGCATCCAACCGTGCGTCCTATTCCCCTTTCTTTTCTTCAATTGTGAAACTGGGATAGAGTGAAAGGAAATATAGAGAGAAAGTGATTTGGAGTTTCTTCTATTCACGGGGAAAGCAGCTTAATCTGCCTACACGTGTAGTGTATCTCATGTAGAAGGATATTGCGTATCAGAGAACACTGCGAAAATAATGTCTTCATGTCAAGGGAAAAGCTTGCTTTGGGCTTTTCATGAGGAACTAATAGGATACAGATGGTGGCGTACAGGAGGAATTTGCGCTAATGTTGAATGCCGTTTTGTGTGAATAAAATAGGGCTTTTAAGATGAGAGGATGATGGAACAATTTTCTTTTAAGTTTCATCCATTCTTAGTTTTCTCTCTTTTTCAATGGGCCTGTTTCGATCTGAGTCGTTTCCGTTTATTACTAGCTTGAAAAGCTAGTCATGAAAACGACCTGTTAGTCTGTCTGTCCAAATTTTTGCACCATTTGAACCTAGGCTTTCAATGTAAAGGTTTGTTTTATTTTGATTTTTTTTTGCAAAATGCAGATTTGCAAAAAAATACAGTAATATGCAAAAGCTAGTATCTATACAGGCTTGCTGCCTTTTATTTCTTATTACTTTGCTCTCTACCTGACTTAAAATTGATTTCGGATTGAATGGAAATTTGAGGGTACATTTACAAAATGTTCCCATCATCATTTTATTTTCACATGACGAGATAATTGGATCAATTAAAGAGGAATGAAGAAGAGTTGAATAAGTTGTTAGTACCTGTCATACTCCAATCCAATACAAAGATGACCAGTCATATGTGGTGGGTCTAGCTCTCCGAGTATGACGGAAGTGTCGGAGCACACCGAGTCACATGACATGGCCCGCTGTAGGGAAGGTAGAGAACCCTCGGTTGGGCTTGACAGGTCAGAAATATCCGAGCCGATGCTGTCAGTAGAGGATTGTCGTAAAGAGAAGGATCTTGAATTCTGCCTGAAATATGAGCTCACTGATGGTGGCCTACTTGCCGTAGTGACGCTACTTATCCCACTTCCGTTGTTGCTGCTCATGACTTGATTAATGACAAATTAAAGAATATTTTTGTAGATGGAGTCAATAAAAATCATTAAAAAAAGAATGGAAAGAAATGGAAGTGATGTACAAGATTAAATTACTTTACTTAATCGTAAACAAGATCTTAAGAATACGGAAATGAAAAGAAAGGAAGCTTGTTTAAATATTCAATGAATAAAATACCGTTAGCAATTGAAGAAAGAAGAGCGCTGACGTTGTTCTCCTTGTTAGAATTGTTCTCCCTTTTGTTTGGCAACGAAGATGACTGGCTCGGCTCATTCTTTGTCCCAGTTGGTTCTCTACAAGGTTGATATCCAGATGGGATCGCCACGCCTGACGAATTTGATGAGGTTGGTGGAAGTTGGGCTGTTGTTGTTGAAGCTGCTGCTGCTGTTAGTTCAATAATATTGTTAGCGGCGGTGGTGATGGAGCTGCTGCTGACAGCTTTTTCATTCCTTTGCCCGTTTTCACCAGTATTATCAACAACTGGAACAGGGGGAACGTAATTTCTATGCATTTCCTCTCGTTCCCGACTATTCCTTCTTCTTTCCAAAATGCTGGTCCTGCCATTACTTTTCTTAGTCTCTGACTCAGTCTCATTACTTTTGTTGATGCTGCTGCTGGTGTTGACACAGATCGGCTGTTGGATAAGTGTTGTTGGCCTTGTTGATGATGTTGACGAGGAAGTTGATTGTGTGAGTGATGATGAATAACTTGAATTGAAAGTTGCAGTGCTGCTGAGGCAAGTTTTACTTGTGTTTGGAGTGCTACTCCTTCGAAGCATTCCTCCTTTTTCTCCTCCAGCAACGTTGCCTCTACCCAAAAGATGATGATGGGCAATTCCTCCACTGCTATTAAGCGCTAGAGCGGAAATGCCAACATTCTCGGCAATTTTCTCTCCAGCTTCCTTCCCACTAATGGAACTCATTTCATTTTCGGTGGATGCTGAGAAGGAATATGATGTGGGTTGCATAAAGTTACCAGAAACGCTAAAAGTCCTCTTCCTTGGACTTTCCCGGTGTTGAAGAGGAAGATGATTTCCTCCGTCTGAGTTATTTCCTTGTTGAGTAATTGCGGTGGTGGTGGAGGGGTTAGCAGTGGCTGTGGATGTGGTTGGGAGAAATACATCATCCATCATAAGACTTTTCGTTGCCTCTCCAATGCATTTATTTGCAAGCCGTATCTCTTCCCGCATTGTTTCTAACATGATTCGATTGGTCAAGTCCTCCTTTTCCGAGTCCAGTTCTTTCCCAGTTGGTTGAGTGAGCTGGTGATTGCTGCAGGGCTCTTCAGGTGGTTCCTCCTGCTCTTCAAGAAATGGCTGCACGGGATGATGAAGATGATGGTGGTGAATGTGGTGATGGTGTCGCAGTGGGTCATTAAATGTTCCACCGCCATTGCTCCCACCCGGAACGCCTCCCCCTTCGGTTCCACTTCCTGTAGTGCCCCCTACGCCGCTCTTTCCATGATGGTGATGATGAAGAGATGGAATATACGGAATGTGCTGAGGAAACTCAGACTTTGGGATTGTATCGTGCACAGTGTATTCTTTTCTGTTGGGATACGAAGCCCTTCGAATTGCAGAAGTGCCTGAAGGAGGGGAATGCGAGAGAATTCCTGTTCCACTTGAAGTACTACCGTGAGCGTTTGACGAGCTGGAACTAATTACGTTTTCTGCACTGCTTTGATGATGCAGATTATAACGGGTGTGTTGAGGTGACCCTGATGATGAAGCGGATGACATTGAATTGGATCGGTGGTTCCCGCTACCTCCCACAAGAGAACTACTTCCTTGTACTTCTCGTGATTTTAAATGATTCGGATTTGATGTGGAAAAGATAGAAGAGCAAGGAGCCTCTGTTGCTGCTGACGACGTTATCGTTTCGGAAAAAGTAGTTCGTTTCGTGGTAAAAATTTCGTGAGTGGTTAGAGGATTTGTCCTTGCCGTTTCCAAATTGCTGGATTGATGGGATGGGGGTGCAGAGAAAAGGATCTCACCCATGCTTAGTCCTGCACTTCCAGGAATCGTTGAAATCGAAGAGGACACTGAAGCAAACGGGGAAGAAAAGGATTTTGGTCCTGAACTACTTTCGTCAAAGCTTTCTTTTTTCTGCAAATTTGTAGCGAAAGCAGTGGAGCTGCTGCCGTTAGATTCTCCTCTTATTCCCTCTCCTCCTGCCTCAACTGTTGTGGTGGTGGATGCCATAGCTGAATTAACATTTTGAGGTTGCTGTTGAAGTCCAGATTGAAAAGATTGAATGGTTTGCGTGAAGAAATTTGACGATGCTTGGAGTAAAGGTAGAAATGGATTTGTTGAAGAGTATGTTGTGGTCGTTGTGGAGCCTGTGACTGGCCCTTCACTTTCCCCTGAAAAGTGATTCCCCCCGCTTGAAGGGGTTGAGCCCACTTGGTATTTGCTATCTTGGTGATTTCCGTCCCCCATGTTAGCGTAATTGTATTGTTTTTGGCTTGCATATGAAACTGACGATGTGACTGAGTGTGGCTGATGTTGTTGCTGAGATGGAGGAGGTGGGATTCTTGGGACTTGTACTCCACTTTGGAATGCTGGAGAGGATGGAGCGGTGTTAAAAACTGAGTCGAGGGAGCTCTGCGAGTTCAAGTGTTGGCGGCCTGAAACAAGGGCTTGAGCAGGGGATGGTGGAATCGGTGCTGGTCTTAAGGGTTGAGGAGGAATGCTACTTAAACTGCTGCTCGTACTGTTTTGGCCCTGTTGATTATGTAATTGACGTTGATGGTAATTATGATGCCTGGTTAGAGATGTGCTGCTCCCTTGTCGAAATAATTGATAGTCTAGATCTGTCGTGTCAAAACGACGGAAGCTACCACGCCCAGAAATATTCAGGTCTGACTCTGAAGATACCTGCAATTAAGTTTGCCATAGATTTTAAATACTAATTACGAGTTAATTGGTATAATCAAATATGTTATTTTACAAACTACTAAATGTACAATTTTTAACTTGGACAATCTCATGCTTTTTAAATCTGGAGTGATAACTGCAACATCCGATATTGAGATAAGCAAAGCGCATACATTATTTCAGTACCTCATGCAAAAATGTGCGAATAAAAAACATGCAATCTGCAGATTAATGCATATTCAGATCAACCAAACAAGCAAAATCATTTATCACTTTTCCGGAAACAACAAAGCGGAGCTAATCAACTCAAGCGTCAACCTTTCATGGTTTAGAAAATAGATGCATATGAAATCGTACTAGTGAACCCAGTCTGATGTGTGAAGTATGATTTGAAGCTCTATAATAATTAACCTGTGATAAAATCTAGAACATTCCGTCATTAAAAAATCGACACCAATCACTGACAAAATTCATTTCCTCACCTTGAGATTTTAGCACATAACTTTCTAAACAAAAAATGTTTAATAATTGAAGTGAAAGCGAGCTGTAAACATGAAACGTGTTTGTTTTAAGGAAAGAAAGAGAAAGTTTCAGTAAATAATAAATAATAACAATGATGGAAGTGAGTGGTGTAGGTGGATAGGTGATGGTTGTTTCCTTTTTCCTGTCAACTGTCACTTTGTCAGCTTCGTGACATATTTCGAAGAATTGATAGATTTATAGTTTATGTAACATTGTGAAATATGGTTATATGACGACACTTACCGTGATAGCTTTTTTCCTCTATTTTCCATTACTTTCTCCGAAAAAATCGCGTTAGTCACAGGTCGGTAGAAAATAGCGATTGTTATACTTTGAATATTAAAACACCAGTAATACGCGCACATCCAGAAGTTGTTTTATTTAATTACGACACTTTATTTTAAAGTAATGATAACGGAATAAGCACTATTTGCAACGGTCGCCTGCGTCTTTTTTACAAATGCTACTTATTACACGATACAACGTTACTTCACAAAAACTACCACATAAATTGATAAATACTCTACTTTAAAAACAATAAAGAGAGAAGTATTCATAAATTTGAGGAAAGTTTTACTTGTTTAGCAACCCAGAAGAATATTTTTAAGACTAACCATGTATCCATTTGGATTGAAATGTCGGTGAGTGCCGGCTCTGGTTAGAACCATTTTCTCTTCGCCACTGGAGCGAAGCCATGCTTTGGTCCGTGTCCATCCACCCAAATAATGGCAAAATAGAAGAGCAAGTAAGCCAATGATTGCTAGCACACCGCCAACCGTCACAAGAGTTTGTGCAATGCCCATTCTACAGTGAAAAACCAACTCAGATCAGTTCTTAAAAGAATGGAGAAGTATTAGCCCACAAGACTATCATAAATACACATTATCTGAAAAAAACACAAAATGGCTTTCTTTATAAAACTTTTCCCCTTTTCACATCTCCGATTTGACCTCAGTTTCTTAACCGTGATGGTAATGGCAATGCCACAGCTTTATTTTACCTTTCTCACGCAAAAACGATAGAACAAAAAGGTTGTTTGAAAAGAAAATGGATTTTGCCCTTGAATTCGACTTATTGTTGGTTTCTCGTATTTTCTCTTCATTGGAATCATGATACCTCATGGTATTATATTACTAGAGAAAAAGCTTTGCACAAGCTCAACTTCATTCATTCTTCTTCACTCGTGCAATATTCTCAAGAAAGTCAAAAATTGTGCTCAACGGTGTATATTAAAAACCTATATTTTCTATCTTGGGCATATGTATTTTATAGCACATTAAACAGTGAATCACACTTGTTAATAGTCATGATGGGATTTGATGATGTGGTGAGAAATATGGTGGAAGTGTGGAGAACAAGAGCCTTTTTTATCCGTTCACTCACTCTTTCACTACAAAAATATTCCTTTTACTCTGCTTGTTTCTATCTTTGTCATTGTCATCCTCCCGTCCTTATCATTATTGTCAGCGTCTCTTGTAAAAATGCAATTGTATATAGTGTTGCCTTTTCCAAGTTTCCTTTGCAAAAAAGGAAAGTTGAGAGGAGTAAAGGTTATTTAATAATGATGCTTTGGAAAAGGAAAAAATCTCGTGTCTTTCACATTCACTAAAAAGGTTGCTATTCATAAATAGTTGTAAAATACAGCTTTCTTTTTTCATTTTATAAGAAACGTCATGCTAATCCTGCATCGATCATTTCATGAGTTGTTACTATCTATCGTGTGTCCATATTGGTTTGCTGCTGTCCTAAAAAAGGGTCCTAAAAATTCTATTTTGTTTCATATAACCACTCGTAAGAGCAATCTTTTCCTGTTACGACATTGTTTTCTCTTTTCTGGTTGTCTGACTGGGGGCATAATACACATTGGTGCCCATTTTTGCTTGCTTTGACTTCCCTCTTGTCACTCGTTTCCTTTGGATTTAAAAACTAGAAGTTATAACAGCAATGAATTCCACTGCAATAGTAGCCTTACTAATGTTGACACTTTCATATTGATATGGTAAAATATTCTTTAAATGAAATATTTAAAATATGACTTCCTTTCAAACTCTTTCTTTCTCTTGCTTCATATAAGTTTAGGTTGAACAAGCATTTAAAAAGTATTCTTTATCTTGCTTGTTTTATTGAAAATATGTCATTTTATACTAAATTTAACTCATACTTGTAAACCTTTTTTTGCGTCGTAGAATGTTAGAAGAAAATGAACTCCTGAGAAAATATAATGTTTTATCCTCCTTTTAAAATAAGCATATGACGACTGTAATAAATACATAAAGAAGGTGACGATAATGATGAGTTGAAGGAGCAACAAGCCTTTGTAGTTCCTAGAGACAATTTTAGAGCAAACCTTATTATCATTATTACTTCTAAACGGTTGGCTTGCTCCAACTCTGCTGTTGGCGAAGCAATTCTATTGAAAAGAAAGACGAGATAGGAGTGGAATGGTGAAAATGACAAGTAAAAGAGTTTTTAATATGCTGTAGGCTATATTTCCTTGTTTCAGCGAGAAGAAGGCAGTTTTTTACTGAAAAAACTATTAAGAGAGCATTTCTGCTGCTGTCTCCGGTAGAGCTCCAGTCACTCACTAAAATGTAAAGATAGTCAAAAGAAGTGTTGATGCAAAGGAAAATAGGAAATTCCTTAAACTTTCCCTCTTGTAATACATATTCCCCAAGAAATATATGGAGTTGGGTGTATTTCTTTATAGGAAGTGAAAACGGAAAATGATGATGAGGAACTCTCATCTTGAAGTACCCGATGTAAATTCTTATCACGTAGTTTTAAAAGTAAACATAAATCTTTCACAGGATCAGTTTATGATTGAGTGTTTTATTGTAAATCATAAAAACGTATTCATTGACCGACTAAAAACCAGGAAAAGTAATTTTTATAAAACGGAGTAGATTTTGCAGGTAGTTGAAAAATGTGAAAGAAGTTAAAACGTATGATATATTCAAATTCGAGTAACATTAGTAATTACCGGTGTTTATTTCGTATTTTATATTTGGAAATGTAGAAACTTATTTATCGCCAGTTACAAAATAGATTTATTGGGTCATTATTTTCAAAGGAACCGTTTTTTACCTTTGAAGAAAGTGCTTCACTGTCATGAATAATTTATTACTACACTGCGGCATTTTGTTTTTAAGTGTTTCACCATTATTGAGGATTATGATTGAATTTCTTCATCACTACTATTATCCTAATAGTTTATAAACTAGTTTAATACTTTTTTTGCGCTAGTTTTTTCAAAAATATTTTGTTTAATCACTACTATTATGACTAATTCATGATTAAAATAGATATCAATTTTGTATCATTCTCTATCATTCTCAAGAATAAAAACATGTCTGGTATCATAGCAAAATCATTTTTACTTTTTTCGTTGTATCATTTTTCCAAGAAAAGAAATTTTAGAAGGTAGTCATACGAAATCAGTTTCTTGTGAGGCACTCGCTTGGCTTCATTTCTCAAAGAAAAGCAAAATATATCGATCTCTTTTCTAAAAAAATAGATTGTTTTTTCTCATATTCATTTCTTTTGAAAAATGATGACGAGAAAAAGCAATCTTGTTCAAATCTGAAAGGAATAAAACAGAAACGATTTGAAATAAAGGATTGGGAATAAAAAAATTGATGTCGATCTGTTTGGGAATTTGAGAATCTTATGTAGCGTTTGAAAGGTGATATGTTTGATGATGATCCTGACTTGATAGATGAATCATTCATCTCTGTATTATAACAATATGATTAATTTTAGTAAATTATGTAGCATATCTGAATCCTATTTTCCATCCGTGAATTAAGAAACAATTCTTTAGGGCTCCTTGATTAATTTTGCCATTATTGGTTTTCCTATCTTTTAATTTTAAAAATTCGCAGTTTATTAAAATAAATATTCAAAGATGATTACACAGTTTTTGTATAGATCAATTCATTTTGTTTTTCCACAATAAACTAATTGAATTAAGTTTTTATTTGGTTTGCCTTCTCTTGGCAAAATGCAGCTATTCAAGCCAAGTCCAAATACAAAGGGGCAAATTGCAAAGGAAGTAAAAAGTGCTAACCTTGGGAAAAGTAAAGTTGGCGTCAGCATCCGCTTTCACTGCAAAATTGCTTGATGCTGAAATCACGTCACGATAGTTCTGCGAGTGGATTTGGCACTAGAGCCAAAAAATACTTTTCATATCAAACTGGATGGACCTTGACTTTTCTACTCAATAACTATATTTTAAATACTTACTTTACCTGCTATAACAATTTTACAGTTTATCGACACTTTTATAACAAGAGGATGTAGTTGTCAGTGTCAGAGAATGCAATTATTAAAAAAACATTTAACTTCCGGTTTCCATGCAAAAAAGCCTACGTTAAACCATGTTTCATCCCTGCCCTATCTTAAAATCATACAAAACTTGAAATGTGGTTTGTCATAAGAAAGCATGAAAAAACTTATCTCACATTGCCTCAATGTGCCAATGAAAGACAAGCTTTTTTGACCTTTGTTTCACATGCATCTCTAGGATTAAATAAAAAAGAAAGTAGTTTTGAAAAATCATAAAGCGGAAGTCTCATTTTCTCTTCCTTCTGGCTCTCTCCCTCTTGTGAAAGAATTTCTTCGATATTATGTTTTAAACTCTTCTTTTTTCCTTCTCCTGTTAGAATAAAACTGCTTTCAGATACATTTTTGCCAATTTCTTTTGGATACTGCAAGTGATCCGATGTTCCTTTCTAAAATAAGTTTCTTCTTTTTTAATAGGCTTATGACTTTCATCTTTATCGTCAGCGGTCTCACAGCCATTAGTGAAAGGAGACTCTCATAGTTTTAACCGAACTGGACTACCTTAAAATATTTAATGTTGGCTTCTACTCTGTTTATGAAGAAGACGATGCTGAAGTAAAGGAACGACTTTTCAAGGTTTCGTTAAAAGAATAAAGCAAAGTTCCTTCCGCTCCTTGAGCCTATTACACTGATTTAATTAGTAAGTAGGGCGTACTTTACACTGCTTCAGGACAAAATAGAAGAACATGAAAAATGGGTTGGACAACTGTCAGTGATTTTGCATCCTTACCAACGATTCATGTTTGAGTAGTTTTTTATTCAAATGTTTTAATTAACGCCTTAGAAAAATAAACTTAAAATATAACAAGGAAACAGACACAAATATCTGTTTAGACTTCAATTCTTAGAAAAATCCCGTTTCAATTTCTACAATGACAAAAGCATTCTTTCAAAGCGTAAGTCAAAAGCTTCACTAGCTTTCTCCTTGGAGAGGAAACCGAGTGTTTTAAACGCTCTGAGCCAACTGCGAGCTGAGAGGTGTATTGTAAATGAAGGAGTGAGCAAGACGAGAAGAAAGAGGTAGGCACTTTACATTTTTAATCTTTGTAAAAGCAACTTACTAGACTTTTAATGGATGAAACATTGTAGCTGCCAGTCTTGTTAGAAAATGCAAAGAAGCTGAATGTAAACATGAGTGAAATCCAACCTGTTAAGATTCATTCAAGGTTGTGAAAACAACAATTGAGACTGCATCAAACGTAGAAAAAGTAAGGTGAAAATACTTAACGCCAGCATTACACTCAAAATTACAAATATCAGTCTTAGCCTATCCATTCTGGGACCAGTTGCTTAACATGGCCGTATTTTGTGCCGTTGGCTGATCTGGATGAGAAAATAAATTGGATTTGAGCTTATGAAGGTATCTTTTAAGTTGTTTGTAGTAGAAGAATAGATGTAGAAGGATTCTAAAAAGTACTTGGGAAGACCCCATTCGATCAATCCTTTTTTAAATAAAGTTCTTCTTGAAAATAATGATAATCGCTTATTGCAAGCATTTTTTGCTCCTGGGGTTTCCAATTTTCTCATAGTTTACTTGAATAGGCTTTTAACCGTGGAAAATAATATGGACGTTAAACACTTACGAATTGTGATCAATTTCTCCAGTATTAAATAAGCAAGCCATCGTGTGGCTAAGTAAGCTATATAAAACATTAACCAGCTTATTGAACACCGTCGTTAAACGGTGATAATATGCTTATGATAAAAAACAAATTACTATTTTTCCAAGTTTTTTACCTTCTCACCTTAACAAGATTTGGAAAATTCCTTGAAAAGTAACAGAGCGTGAATAATGTTGGTGGAGTAGAAAACCAATCGTTTTTTCATGTCCCATGACACTAACCCTTTTAACTTGAGGAAAATCAATTTGGACAGTTGCAAATGCTGTGACTAAAGGTTCCACTCTCAAAGGCTTGTAATTGCATTCTGGAAATGAAATTTTCTATTGGTGTAATAAAACCTCTAGTATCAATCTTTATGGCTTTTTTTACTGTATAATATTAACCAACCGTTTGATAAACGAGATTCTTCTCACCAGCGTTATTCTCCAACCTTCTCTCGTGTTAATCCATCAATCCAATTAAGAAACAAGACTTCAAGGACATTGTCCCTTTTGCTTAGTAGATTCCAGAAAAACGATTCTCCATTTATTTTTTACTTGTAATAATATTGCAAAGGCTATGATTTATTTATTTGTGATAAATTTTCATACATATAAGCGCTGGCGTGTTAGGATTTATACGATTTCAGTGACTTTTTTGTACGTTTATTTGTATGCACCACTGACCACAAAACCTTAATCCGTAGTTATTTATTACACGGTAAATATCAGTTAAGGAGAAATGAACCCTTCTGTTTTGTCCTTTTTGTTCATAACGTTGAAAAGAACGTATCATCAAACAAAATTCAAAAGAATTTTTTTGTTAACCGTTTGTTTGAGGTTTAATGACTATGTTTGCCATTTGTACATAACAATTTTTAAAACAACCATCCGTATAATGTACTTATAGACGAGTATAATTACTAGAAAGGAACCAACAATCAGTGAAAATGGAATACTGACGGAATGACAATCTCGGGGATAGTGCAATTTGAAATATAGAGCAAAGCCTTAATTTTCTACCTCTGACTTGTATGAGTAATCGTAGAGAAGTCAACAAATAGTAAATTGAATGCAAATACTACTTTTTCACCTTGAGATACGCCCATATTAAAGGATTCTTGTTTTCAGAATATAACCGAGTGCATTGCACAAGAGGAGATCATATGGGGAGATGGCCAAGTAATATGGGAAAAAAGCTTGGAATAAAACAAACTTTGGAGAGAATGATTCAGCCTTGATTTTTCAAATATCAAACATGGAATTCATCTTGCTTGTAGAAAAATGTACTTTTTAGGATCCCCTGATTTTTATTGATGTTTTAGAAATGTGCAAACATGTCATAAACATAAGATTTTCAGCAGTTACTGTATTTTTATATGTGAAATCAAGCTAAAAAGAATCTAAGGCCGTGTACATCATGTAATGTTGGAGTTTTTTACAAAAATCTGAAGGACAAGAACATAGGCTCCACAACCTACATCAGCCTGTGGGGGACATTGAATGTCGATATCTTACTTTTAAAAATTTGTCGCGTTTTTTAAACCAAAAGTAGTAATATATTCTTAAATTTGCATAATTTTATGTAAGATTTTTTCAATTTTAAGGTCTTTCGAGAAAATAACATCGAAATTGTTAAGTAATTGGAATTATAGCGGCCGAAGGCCGCTTCAAAATTTGATTTATGATGCTTAAACTGTTCAAAATTTTAATATTAGCTCACAGTTTTAAAATTTCTTGTGGGGGACAGCGCTGATCTGTGGGGGACGATATCCCCCATATCCCCCACGGTTGTGGAGCCCGTGGACAAGAAAATAAAGTAAGTTAGTATGGAAAAAGATGAATGGAGATTATTTTTGAGGGTATTTAAAGTAAAAGGTTCCAAACTGTTTAAATACTAGCTTGAGCATTTGCGGAACAATATCACTGTAATCTATAATGCAATATGTAGGGAAAATTGTTAATTCATGTAAAATATAGTAATTAAAAGCACAACCTGGTTCTTACACAGGTTACAGACTAACTGTATTAAACTATGGTCAGGAATCATAGACGGATGGACATATATCAAGGCTAAATCTTTTAACTTTCACTTCGTTCAGGCTAGAAATAAGAGAGAATCCTGATTGAGTTTACTTAGGCATAAAAATAAAGATAAGTTAGATGTGAAGTGAATCACATACGACATATGAAGGGGACTATCTCCAGTTGAATTCTCATTTTTCTCAAATATTCCAATAAACGTAAACCAAGTAGTTTTTTAAAAAAAGCGTGCAATATTAATGGATATAAAAAAGAAATGATTGAAAAATGAGTAAGAAAGAGATGATGTGACAGTCTACTTAAAAAGGTTCCAAGTTTTACATCATTTTTAAGTGACAAGGAAACAGACAACGCACAAATAAAACGTCCCTTTTCCTGTTTAAAAATAATGTGTTGCGGATGACAATATGGTTATGTCAAGGATAAACTGGTTTTGTGGCTGTCAAAAGGATGAGTCCGTCCAAACAAGTAAAAAATCTATTGTAATAGTAGAGGAGGACGTTGTATAAATTTAGACTTGTGTTTACATGTCGTTTACTGTAATTGAGACTGTTATGTAGCAATTTGTATTTTTGCTAGTTTAGCAAATCCATTACTGCATCAAGTGGATAAGCACTAACCAAAACCTGAAACTACACGCTAAAGTGAGAAAGTTTCATATTCTGATTTCACATTAAATAAATTTTTTGGCTCTCCTTTAAAAATAGAAACTGTGCACTTGATTCATACTTGAATGAAAGAATAATTAATATTTGTAAAAGATATTTGCCTTTTTAAAACGAAACATTTAGACATAATTTCTTTACGCATGTGTTACCTATCCCGTCGAACAGGAATTGGTTGAAAGAGCTCAATTGTAATGAAATTTAATGTCGATGTAATGAAGATAAAAGCTCTTTTATTATTTCCACTCTCAGTCTCAACCTTCTACCGATCCTGTTGATGTCTGTAATATTGACCAAAACATTATGTTTCCTTTTTTATGCCAGGATTCATCACTTTTATAAATGTTAAATTTATTACACTAGTGGCAATTTGTACGGTGTCACATTGAAATAAAATTGAATTAGTCACTCTCTCAATGAAATTGTGAAATGTGTCAGAAGCATTTTCCCGGTTCCATTTGGCTCTTCATCATTACTTTTTAGTTAAACTAATTTTATCGACGTTTTCACTTTTCTAACTTTTACCAGATATCGAATATTAATCTATTTTATACTTTGATAGCTTCCAGAATAATAATTTCGAAAGTAATTAACGGTAGTTTAATCAATATATCTGGTCGAGTGATTTTGTACATTGGAAATAACTGGAATAAAGGGCGATGACGATTTAAAAACTGGTAAAACGTGAGACGGAAACTTAAAAGTAATGGTCCCTTGTTGCTATTAAAAATTTAATTATAAAAGAGCTTTTAATATAGTTTCTATACCTACTCTTCGTCTTTATCTGTTGCTCGTGTTTGTATTGTTTACTTCGGGAAAATAATTACCCGGGTGCTTTTCTGTTATACTTTAATGGACGGAAATTGACAAGTAAGAAGGTGATGTGAAAATAAAGATTCACAAGAAGAGTTCTTTTTTAGCGAAAAAAGTCAAGCGGGAGTAATTCAAACTAAAGTAATTAGGGTTTATTAACTAAAACGTGGAGAGTATAAAATGGCTATAAAATCAGTTGATTGAAGTAAAATAGAGCTTTCTCGTCTTTGTTCTTGTAAAACAAGAGAAAGTTTGAAGAATTTTTTTCCTAGAAAGTTTTAAGCACGGCGACGTTTACCAATCTCTTTCACAGCAATAAAAATTTAATTCCTTAAAAGCTTAAAAAATAAAATCCACAACGTGTTCTGCTAAAACTAAAGAAAAACTTTTTTGCTTCCTGGAAAGAGGGAAGTATGATACCACGTATGACGATGCGGACTAAATCCATTTAGAAAGACAGAGGCAACTGAGATTTCTCTCCTTTTTATTGCACATCGGAAAAGGAAAGCATTAAAATGTCATCAGTTTAAGAGCTTTCTCTAGCTGTACGTTTACCCAAGCAGACTGAATCAATTCTAGTCTTTAAAATATTTAAACTCACCTGTAATTATCATCAAATCATCTTATTTTACTAGTTTTAACTGACTTAGCAACCCTTTCCGCATTTTTAGATGAGAAAATACCGAAAATGATCCAATTAGACTGGGTAAAAGTGCTTATTATAATCCTGTGATATCCTTCACTTCCTTGAAAGATTTTTTTCTAATTAACTCATTAGCTCGGTATAATTTTTAAACCTAAATCTAAATTGTAATTAATTATTACTACTATGCCTTACTTGAATACGTAAAAGCATTTCGATTTCTAACGTATAATTGTGGCGGGGAAGATAACGACGAAATGGAAGATGTTGATATATGTGGTTTCGAGGAATACTAGAAACAGCGTCTTTCTTACACTGCTTGCGCTTCATTACTTCGTTTTTTAGGAAAGTTCTGAGTGAATGAATGTTTGGCGCAGCGTTATTGCTGGAATGGAAGATGGTTTGGGTGATGGAAATGACTTTGCCTAATGCATTATGGATGTTTTCAAACTGACTGCGGCTGAGAAATAAGAAAGAGAATACTACCTTGTCTTATTCTACCTTCTTGCTCCCCATTTATTTCATGACATTGACAACTGGAAATAACAGAATAGAAGGGAAAAAAACCTTCCCAACATCCTTCTGTAGAAAATAACCTTAAATATGAGACACTAGAGAGAAAAAGAATTATTCCCGGGTATGAACAAGTAAATACGTCAACAATAGAAAATAAAGGGGGATACGTGAAAAGCATTTTTTTTAAAGAAATGGCAAGGTGTTTCCTTGCTTACAGCAAAAGAGTTCATCAATACATCATGATAGAGCTCGTCTATTCCGTCAACTTTGATACCGACTCCAATTTTTCAACGTAGCTTTCTTACTTTCACAATGAATCTTGAAAAGAAAAGTTTTTTGTAGTTTTTTCTCTTGTAAGAGTAATAATGAGGAGAAAAAAAGCAACAGTAACTTATTTCTAAAGTTTACTTCGCTTCGAAGTGAAAAAAAAGTAAATATAGCACTTGCTTGAGTTTAATTTACGGTAAATATTAGAATGATAAACGTTTGTATACTTCTTTTATTTTTAAATGGAAAAAAATAAAATTAGGATGCACTGGACAAGGTAAGATAAACGCAATGAGGAAATTAAACACTGGTTTGTTGACAGGTAAATAAAAATATTTCTGGGGGAAAATTGTGTGGTTGCATTATTCGTTTTTGTTTGATAAATAACACCAGAATTTAAGGGTCGGTCAAACAAGAAAAGATTTATGCTTTTTTAACCAAAACAGTTCTTTGAATACGGTTCTATTCCGGAGTTGTAAGGAATGCTTGCTTATCCCTCTCCACCTTGAAATAATCATTCATTTCAAATGCCATTCACAACCACATGAGCCTGCTTCATCTCTCTTTAAAGAATTGAAGTAAATCTCTATGCTTCCTTACAAGTGGATCACAAAGTGGTTTATTTTGTTCACAAGGAAGACGGATCACTTTTTGCTTTATAAAAATAGTATTCTTGTTACCCTTCACACGATTGTAAGACTGATTACGTACGGATGATGTAAGCCTTCCAGTTGTTAAAATTAACATTAAAATCAGGTTAATATCGAATCCAAATGTAATGGTAGCTTTTTTCAAAAATATGAGAAAGTACAAGCCAATAACTATGCTGCCTATTCAAATGTATTGAATTGTAAATTTGAATCTTCTTTTTCCTGCATGGGTTTATTTCCTACATAATTTTGCATAGAGATGAGGAGAAAATAAGAAACGATAAAAAAAGGGATTCTTACAAAACTTTTAAAATCAAACTTTTATTTTACAACAGAAAATAACTAGGAAGGTGAACATTATTTTCCAGGTTTATTTTCATGGATGCATCACGTTACTTATTGATCCTTTCCCATCCTTTCCAAACATTTCTACTTCAATTTCCTCCTAAAATTCCAGCTAAATCAACTTATTTTCCCATTCTTCTTCCCCTCATCTTTTGCAATTTACCTTTTCATTAGAGATTGTAACGCATTTCTTCGATGTGAGAAATACTTAGAAAAGGGATTGACAAGAGGTGAAAGTATCTTTGTGATTCAGCTTAGCATGAGTAGCTGTAATTGTAAATCTAATTTAGTCCGCCGTGAAAATCCCATTATTACTTAGGAATAATAATAATCAGATGAGAGGTATATTCTCGTGACAAAACCAAGAGAAAGGATGAGAGAAACGCATAAAACTTTTAAAAACTAATCAGCAAGCGAAAACAGTTGAGCTTGTTAGCTTTTAGAGTGGCAGGAACAAGAAACTTTATAGAAAGCATTAGGAATTAATTAGGTTTGATAATTATGAGACATGTGCATAAGTTTGTATTCTTGACGGAAATTAAAAACGAAGGTGGGTAAAATATGACATTTATGCTTTAATTTCAATTGAAAAAGCGTAGTTTACACTATGCGTAATATGAACAACGTAGAATAGAAAGGTTTGGCATTGAACGGGATTTCATAGTAAAAATTATGGTGGTGGCGCCAGAATAGTTGTGATGTTGCGTATACAACAGACTAAATTAGTAAAAGTTTGCCTGAAAGTAGTAAACCTAAAGCATTTTTGCGTACGCTCAACTAATAAATTACTGCCATTATATTTATATGACGCAGTGAATATGCTACAGTTATAGTCATTTTCCACGTCAATGTATCCTAATGGACTAACTTGAATTGGCAATCAAAATCAGGCATTAACAAACCTATGAAAAAAATGTCATTAAATTTACATGCGTCAGTCCATTGTCATATTCTTTGAAAAAGGAAAACAATGGAATTAGTGGAATATTCGTAAATTTACTTGAAATGTTGTTTTTGAGTATTTCTCGCCTTAAATAAGCTTTGGTGATCATCTGTCCACCTTTGGTCTTTAATAATTAAAAGAAAATGGGCAAATCTCAGGGTTTGGAAATAAAAGCTTCAACTTCATTTGGGGAAGGGGCCAGTGTGAAATACGATTTTCAAATATATTGTGAAAAAACAAAGGAGAGCGTGCTTTGTCAAAAAAGCAAACTGATGTGTACAACCGTATTTTTTTAATATATCTGCGTTTTTTGGTAATTAACTAAACATATTTTTTAATTATTTAGCTATCAGCCCAGTTTTTGCCAAGATGCTGACAACCGTACCCGCTCGGTTCACTACTCAGAACCCGTACTGGATTGTGCGCTACACAAAAGAAGAGGTGGAGGGGTTTCTGGATTATGTTAATCATGGGAGTATAAGGGCTCCTTTGAAAAGTTCAAATATCGCGGTGAAATTGTTGGAGGTGGGGGATAAATATCAGGTTCGTGGACTTGCTGAGAAAATGCTGCAAATTATACTCAATCAAGACCGCACTTACTTTGCTACCCCGACTGCTTTCAGACTTCTGATTGTTGGAGACAGGTTTGGAAACTTGGAGCATAAACCGTTGATCGTTGAGAAAGCCAACGCGATTCTTGCAGAGTAAGGATTTTAAAATTTACTTTTAATATAACTTTAACTTAAATTTTCTTTTTTGGGTAGAATATTCGATTACAAAGACTAAGGACTGCATGTCGTTCAATAAAAGGAGTTCGGATGATAAGTGTAAAATAATACTTTAAATTCTGTAAAAATCCAAGATTTTTTATTTGTGAATGAATAATAACGGTTAATGTTAGAATATTGTAACTTGCTAATAAATGCTTTAATATATTCAGATTACAAAAAATATTAAGATCGTTTTAATCGATAATTAAGAATGAGTTTGAACAAACAAGTTTTGTCCAGATGAAAAAGTTTTGTGAATACTCAAATTCACGAAAAGTTCCCATTAAAGATGTGGGATGATGTAAGACTGTTAATGAATCTAAATTATAAGCTTTATTTAATTTCATCAAGTGTTAAGAGGACTGGGAAGAAAACTAGAATAAATTATAATTCATCAACGTCTTCCACATATTTCCTTGTCTTATCCAGGTTGGAACTTTTAGTTGGAACTTGGATCAGAAAGGAGCTACACAGGACTGTGACATGAGCTCAAACCCATAAAACGTATCAAATGGGAATGAGAAAAGTATTAATGGAAACGGCTATGAGTGGATCTTGTTTTTCATGAGGAAAAGGAAAATGAGAAGGAGGAGCATCCAACTTGAATTATTTTCTTGAGTCCAGCTTTTTAAGCTTCTTATAAAAGATTAAGTGGATTGGAGAAACAAAGAGGAAAAAACTGATCTGAAAAGAATGAAAAAAGTATTCCTCCATTTTCTATTTTACTGCAAAATTGAAAAGAAAAAGAGATTTTCAGGAACAATGTAAAGAGAAGGAAGAGGATAGTTCTTTTAAATAAAAATATGCTCGTGGATCCTGCGTGCTTCCTTAAACTGGGAAACGCAGACAAAGCATTTTTTACAAGTTTGGCACAATTGCCTTAAATCTTTGTAAAACATTTTTGTTTAACTTTTTAAAAGCTTTTCTCGCCTTGTAAGAATGGATGAAAATGAAAGGAAAAATGTAGACGTGGAGAATTGTCCCCATTATATTATCGATGGGATACAGCATAGACGTTATTTTTCTTAAAGAGGAAAAGACTGCATGCAATAACAATTTATAAATATTTTTGTTAATGCTGGAGGACTAGAAAAAGAAAAATTCTGTTATTTCAGACACAGCGTTACTGTAAAAATGAATTAATATTGTGGATTTTCTTCAGAAAGCTTTCACCATTTCCTACTCCTGTTGCTGGAAAATTGCCCATGATACCACACTCGTTTGTTTGTTTCCTTTTTTAATACGTTATGCATCAATTTCCGCTTTTCCCTAGCTATTGCATGTGTGATGGGGTATGCGGATTGCTGCTATGAAAACTGCAAAGGCCAAGTTGGGAAAAGTGTTAAAACGTTCAAACTCTTTCTTTTTCCTTCAATATTTCTAAATAAAATGAATGAAGAGTAAAAACTAATTCATACCAAAAAGTACTAAACATGCAATTGGGATTTATATTTGTACCTTGAACTACTCTAGATAACAATGCGCAACTTTGAGATATTAAAAGTTGATGAATTTCCATATGCACTGTGTAAAATAATGGAGGAGTACATCTTTCTAAAATGAATGAGCTTTAGTAAAAAAACCTGCGAAAGAGCTTCATAATAAAGTAATTAACTTGAAAACAGCAGTGCAGTCATGTCATTCTTCTCAGAATTCATTCACATGCACAAGTATAACTAGGTTTAAGATTTTAAAAGTATTTTCATCCAGATTAGTGTTATTTTCACTACTGATTTTAAACTAACGAGACGGTTCAAAACCAAAAAATTACAATCCCAATACAAACTCACAAAACAGGCAATAGCAACTTCACCAGTACAAAGATAACATAAAGAGAAAACTGTGTAAGAAAATTTTTCAACTCGAAACAGAACAAATCATATATTATGAGGCAAGAGACATGACACGAGACATGATAGAGTATTTTATAGTGAGAGTTTAACAGTGCTGCGATAGTTTAATAGCGAAATGAGTGAGTGAAGGAGCGAACGAAACAAGACGCTATCTTTTTCATATTTTGGTTATGTTTTATTTCCAGGCAAGAGTCTTGTGCAATTTCATTTTGTTTTAAAAAGAGAGAAAACGGTTAATTTAATGTTTTAGTAGTGATTCCTTGGGCAGGCATTTTTTAAGTTGCACAAAAAAGCTGACAAAAGCGTAATTAAATATTTCTTACCGGTTGGTTGAATTATACTATGATTTTTATAATTTGACGCAATATCCTTTGTTTTTCCTTGTGGAGATTTCTTTTTCTCTGGGTGGCCCAGCTGGTTGTCCTCTTATGAATGTCCTTGTCAAGGACAAAATGATGAGCAGAGTGAAAACTGAGAAACGCCACAACAACTTGTTAATTTGGCTCAATCCTTATGATAACGACACAATCATGCATTCCGCTATTATAAAACAGTTTAAAGTTGTGTTCCATAATAATATTACGTAATGAAAGTCCAATTTTCTTTTGTCTTCGTCCTTATATATATATACCTTCATATGTGTTTTCTTTTAAAAGATTTGTTCAATTACTATGTTGCCATGTCGTTTTTTATGTCTTATGTGGTTTTGTAGTTGCTCAACTCTTGCTAGATTTGCACATTTTGCAAGAAGGAGAGTACTGCAGGGAATCGTAAGCTTTGTTGTATTAAAGTAAGAGATATTTTAGGAATCTTGAAGATAAACCCCAATACATCTGCTCAGTCACTGGATCCACATGACAACACATGAAATTGCTCAATAACAACACTACCCACCACCCTCATCTTACTAGAAGAGCCTTAGAGGAAATTGTTTTTCTGCTTTTTCTGGATTTAGTCCGAAAGGCGTTTTTTCTAAGTCTTCAAAATAATTTTCTTTTCAAGAATCTTCTTTTTCTGTTGTATTCTTACCGTTGTTAAAAATGGACGATTGTTTCAGTTCTTTTCCAAAATTGCAGGATTATAGAATACGTTTTAACTTGAAATGCTTTTTTATTTCGGGTAAAATACTTTTTCGACACGTTTACCTTTTTTCATTCATACTGCATATAAGTTTTCGCTGCAGCTACCACTGCACTACTTTCATGGTCGGCATCACCACCACCCATTACAATCACATGGCAAATATGCAGCTTGGTTGTCGCCACTTTGATATATTATCGCGTGGTGTAAATCTTGACGACCTATGCCAAGAATAAAATATTATTTTTAACAATTCCATTACTCCTCCTTTTTAACAAATTGTAGGCAGTAGCAAAGAAAAGTTAGATTTTTACTAGGTTTTACATATTTAACTTTATTAAAGTCCCTATGTACCTTATAAACATTACTAGCTAAAAAAAGAAAAGGCTGAAACCTATGAATATGATTTCCTGTTGGACGTGCCAACGTAAAAGTTAAAACAAGTTTTAAAGAAGGAAAAGTTTGCTTTCATCGAAGGATGGAGATACAAAAAAGATAAAATTTTTGAGTTTATTTAAGTTGCTGATTGTAGAAGAAATAGTGATATAATTTAAAGTTTTTTATTTGTTTGCGGTTCTCTAGTTCACAAAACAACATCAACAAAACATGTGTAAAGAAAGGTAAATATGTTTTGTTGTTTTCTTAACCAAATCTAAATTTTTGTATCAAGACGGTCGTGTTTTTAATGCGCAAAAGGCTTTCAAATTCAAAAACTTTTTTGTTTATAAAAATAATACGCACAAAAATAAAGAATATAACTAGAAATTTACTTACTGTAGTGATGGTAGTGAGTCTGTATTAAAATAAACACATTCACACTTTTGCATTCTCTTTTGTATTTTTATTTCTTTCAAGAAACAAAAGTTAAGATAGTTGTTGGAACACTATTATAATTATGTTTAATTATATTTTTAAGTTTTACCATCGAATCAAAGATGAATTTTGCAAATAAAAGAGTATTTAAAAATGTTTGAACATGTTTTGAATATAAATTGTTAGTTTCTTGCATGGGAAACAAGTTTTATTTTAGCAGCCACTTAGGGGAAATTAAACAGGATACGGTGCAAGTGTTTCTTTACTGCAGAGAGGAAAAACGGAAGAAATAGAGAGATAGGTTAACTCTCTTGATAGTTTTCTTGCCGCACCGCACTACATAAATGCTCAGGAATATAATATATGGGAACGTTGTCGTTGATAAGGTTGTCACCAAAACTGCAACACTAAAAAGAACGTTGTTTTCAGTTCCACGGCAAAATCCAGACTGCGGCAGAGAGCGGAATGGGAAAGGGTTTTATTTGGAAAGTGAAAGCGCTTTC
Source organism: Lepidocyrtus fimetarius (assembly GCA_036507315.1). Lineage (NCBI taxonomy): Eukaryota > Metazoa > Arthropoda > Collembola > Entomobryomorpha > Entomobryidae > Lepidocyrtus > Lepidocyrtus fimetarius. The sequence goes on from JAANSO010000185.1 coordinate 31,621, forward strand.
TCTCTATCCAACACGTCCTATTGCGTAGTAATTTTAGAAGAGAGCTAAGGTAATAATAAAAAAACCTTTTTAACTATTCATTCTTTCGCCTCTTTCCTCTTCGAACCCTCTCTCATTTTGACATAAGACAAGAGTTTCTATTTGAATTTTATGGAAACTTTTCCCCTTTTCGATTTAATTTTTTAACAAACTAGCCAATGTATTGAATGAACAAGAGGGAAAAAAACGGGTCGGGCGTTTGGAAAGTGGAGTGGGTGAAGTAAGAGTGAAAGGAGGAGTTGAAACAATCACAAAAGTGTTGCATAGCAAGAATTCTGATGTAAGTATTTCTTTTTCTTGTTTCTTGGTGATATTGCATCTTTTTTCTTAAAAAAGTATCAGAAAGTGCAGGGAATATCTACAAAGTTTTTCTGTATGATGGTGGAGATTGGAGAATGAAACCGTTTTTAGAACTGGTGTTGTTCCATTGCATTTTGGCGGTGTGCATATGTCAACTCCTTTTACATTTCCACTTATTGAACGTTTTCTTCCCTCACGTTAGAGTTATTATAATAAAAATCGAAGCCCTGTGCGAATCCTTTAAAAACGAAGCTCTGATACCATCACCGCCGATATCCACTTTTATACCCTTTTGCTGCTAAAATGGTCCTAAGAGGTCACAAAGGTCACAGAAGAAAATGAATGAAATGTTGGGGAGAAGGGCATACAAATTTCATTTTTTAAAATATCCGCGTTTTAAAACTCACGAGACTATCTTGTTTTTATGTTTGTTGTTTATGCTTATCTTACAATCTTAATTAAATCATTATGTGAAAATGAGAGTGAATAATATTGATGATGCCGGTAGGTTGACTAGACTTGATTTTTTTGCGTTTTTTCTGCACTTGAATGAAAGAGACGAGATTTTATCATAAACTAAGCAAAGTTCAACTTGAATGCCTAATAAATCTCGTTAAATCATGCGCTCCTCAACAAATGAGAAACTGCTAATTTATTTCAATCCAACAAAATTGTAAATATTATACAGTTCAAGTTATTTTCATTGACATTGGCATGACATATCTACTTTATACTTTTGATTAAAGTTAGGAAAACAAAAACCTGCTGATCTCCGCAATTTCTCTTCAAAACATGATAAATATCTTAAAATAGTATTCTGCAAATATCAACAAGAAGAACAACAAGTAGAATACTTTGAGTAAAACGTCTTCAGTGTTGGGATAAGTTGCCGAGTAGGTGCAAGTTGACCAGTTGCATGCTACGATGATAACAAACAGGAAGATTTTACAAGCAATTAAGTACAAAAAGACGTTAAATGAAATCGTAGTTAAACTAAAAATTACTATTTCTGCTTCATAGCGTGTGCTTAAGTAGCGCCTTATTATTTTGGAAAGGACGTTTTTAAGGGAGCCTTTTGTAATATAGCAATCTACAAAGGTGGCGATCAGGATGATTCGAAATGAGAGGAGTAAATCTATAAAAGGGAGGGAGTACCTGACGTCTTCAATGCACAGGAGAATGTGCAGGTTGAGTAGGAAGATGAATAAGAAATTGTTGTGGACTAGGGACTGAACTATAAAAGTTAAATGCAGACTGATTAAAACGATCCCACATGCCATTAGCAGAATCCTTCCTATTATTTCTGAGCCCGGAAAGTCAAACATCTTTTTGATGGAGGATGATGAGCGCTCATCAGTTTCAACAGATAAATCCCTTTGAAAATAAATACTGGCTTCTTTTCCTTCTTCGAGTTGATGACCGGTAGCTCTAAAAATAGAAGGCGCAAGGTAAAAAGTAATCATATTTTAAAGAGATTTACGTATTTGCAATAGATTCTTACAGGGACAATGGCGTCGTTGAACATGTTTCGATTTTGGTCATGTTTGGAACCTTTTTAATAGCCGTATCCATCCTGTATGATTGGAGAATTGGCTGGAGCCCACCGTGCGACCTGTAATTATTGATAACTTTATATCTTGGCACATCAACCGTTTTAAAGATTAAATGGGAAACTTACATAAGCGCTAGCCCAATTGTCATCAAGGCAAGCGCAAGCTAAAAAAGGAACAAAGTTTTAAAAATTATATTTAACTACTTTTAAAACCAATCATAAAAAAGACTCACATGGAATATTCCAATGCAAATGGCATCATGGGGATCTGAACACGGGTAGTGGGAAGTACGCACTGGCCGGGACCGTCTCGTTGTTGCTGCCGGTGTTGGAAATCTTGGCTCGGGGAAGAACGGATACAGTTCTTCTAAAAGTTCAGAAGTAGTTAAACTTCTTCTACGGTTATGATATCCTGATGGGAATGTAATATTTCTTCGTTTATAGTCCGATGGTGCCATTCTTGTTAAATTTCAACTTCTTTTAAAATCTTTTAAACACATTCACTACGTTCGTGGTTTTAATACGGTTCAAACACAAAATTTAAAGTTCAACCAAGCTTTATTTTAAAAATGAATGCTTTAAAACAATAATTAGAAGGTGAACAATCGCCAAGGTTTTTACTGATTCTTTGAAAATTATTGTTTTATTAGCAATTGTGACAAGAAATAGTTCATTGAGCAGCACTCAATCGCTTATTAAATAGTTGTTCTTGGAACAAGGAATAATTTTACACGAGTCTATTGCTATGTGTAAGTGTATGTCTTAACACTTGTTTTATCATATCATGCTCATCTTAAAAATCCGTCAATTACTTTCTTTGCTTGATATTAAAAAAAGTTCGCTGTTGCTGCTTGCTCAAATAATATGCAATTCTGCTAATGCAAACCTATTTATCTTTACGATGCTCACCCTTTTGCTTTGTTTATGCCTTCTCTGAAATTATGAAGCTGAAAGAAAAAACAACAAGAGATTTTAAAAGTCACATATAATTATTAAAACGTTTTCATACAAATTAATTATAATTTGAATTTACCAATTAATTTAATATTACATAACTAAATATAGATATTAATTAATACTAAAATCTAATATATTTTATAAACTTGCTATTTCAATTAATATTTATTTTTAATTTTTATTAAAATAAAAGTAGAAATGTTTGGCATAATATATAATCTAGTTTTTAAAAATCCTTACGAGATATCTCCACCATTTTTGTTAGATTTAGCCGTTGAAATTAATTGTATTTAATTGAATAATAAAATGAACTGGAGGATTGACAATCCTTGTTTGCATGAAAAATACAGAAATTCATGAGTAGATCAGATCTTTAATTGTAGTTTTCTTCATCTTTCTTCACGCCATGGAGAACCTGAATGGGATCAAAAGCTCCAATACCACTGTTGCTGCTACCAAATGAAGACGGCACAGCCAGAGATACAGTTTCAATACCGGAGTCATCATCATTAAAATCGTATTCACCAAGATCATTGTTAATCTCATTTCGCTCCAACATAGCAAGCACATGCTCATCTTGTAATTCCAATTGGAAGATGTAAACGAATGGCCTTGCAAAAGACGACTTCCACTTGGGCAACACTTTCAAGCACCCCTTGCGGCACATTCCAAGTGAAGCAATGCACCATTTACAGCGGTAAATATTCCAACAGTTACACTCCTTTCTGAGTTCCATGCAGCTCCAGCACTTTGTATTTGGCCGTAGGAGCATTCTCACGTAGAAACAGAAGCAACTCCTTTGCTGTTCTTTGCATGTTACACAGCCCAAGTGACAGTTGCAATTGATATAGGTCACTCGGCAGCTGTAGCAAACATTGGCAACATCTCCGGACCTAACGGTAAAGCCCGTGACTGGATCCGTGATTGAGTAGATTTGCCGAGGCTTTGGCACAGCGTTAGCAGCAGCTTCTAGTTGAAATCGGCGAATAGCCTGGACTTGCGAAATGTCTATGTCAGCCGCTGCCGCTATGGCACCGTCAACGCTCACTTCAAATGCTTCGGCTTCCTCGGTAGCAATGCTTGGAGCTAGGCTCCAAGAGTCTTCAGAACTTCCATGAGCACGGCGACGACGGAAATGAGCGTCATCGTCTCTTGCAGATGAAATACATGAGATTTTCGAGAACATGTTTCCTGCAATGAAAAAATGCAACTCTCAAATACTTGTCGTTCTTTACGAGAAGAGGATTTGTTTGTGGAAACATAACTTACTCAATGTTTTCTTGAAGTTGGACATCTTTAATGGGTTCATTGGCTCAAATGATTTGCTTATCCACCTGATATCTCCGTTACCCAGTTTTTGCTCCTTCTTTGTTACTGCTTAACCAGGGCACTGTACCTCAAGTTGTTTCTACAAAGGAGTTAAAAATGTTTAACAATGAAATAGTAACAAGACAGCCTATCAAATCATATTTTTTTCAGTAGAGTTTATGCAAAAACTAATCAAGTTTAAAGAAATGCTTGTTATTGATAATTTTCAACGGTATTCAAGAACAATTAATAGTTACGCCATTACGATCACGTTTCTATTGTAGCAACTTTGTTTATTCGTGTGACTGACTTCCAATTTCTCTGAAATTGGAAGTCATGACCCACTATGCAATTACATTGAGTTCAGTGTATGTTGGTAGAATTGTGAAAAGTACAGAGTAGCAAGAGATAATAATGGCCATACTAGTACTTTATGTTAGTAGCAACTTTTTGCACTTGAATTTGCACATCATTTAAGTTTCAATTATGATGCAATGCAAAAGGATTCCAATTCAAATGTTCCAAATTTTTGGTTGTAATAATACAAGATAGTTTGTCAAATCTATTAATTTCGAACGCGTACAAACAAAATATAGATTCCAATGCATTATAGCATTTAATGTATGTTTACTTTTACACTAACTTACTGTTAGGTTTGAACTTGCTTAAGGATATCTACTGAATAAAAAAACGTACAGAAATATAACATCCTCACTTATGAAAGTCTACTAAAAAGTCCAAGTACTTGTCTTTTTGAGAAAATTTTGAATGAAAGTCTAAGAAGATAAAACGCCAAATATTGAAATTATTAACTAAGATGATTCATATCTAAATAGTTGTGCAACATTTTGTCGTAAATTTTTCCATATTCAAAGCCGACTTTGTTCTTTTTGGGAGTTGATATTAAACTAGATGAGAAATAACTTTTTCGTAAGAAGCAATAAATATTGAATATATTTCATTACGCTTTGTAATAAAAATGACTATAGATGTGAAGAAAATCTATGAAAATTTATGTGATAATAATGGTAACCTTGAGGTATTCAAATTACCAATAGGCTTTAGTTAAATACCTACATTTTTGACTCCCTAGAAAAGTGGCAAAGTCCTACTCTGCACTCCACTCAATTTTTAATATTCTTGGTTTGTTTATGAATGACTAATTGTAAGTTTACAAAATTTTAGTTTTCCATTCTAATTATATAATGGGTAATAAAAATAAAGTACTACTTGAGCATTTTAATAAAAATCATACTCAGCTTTACCATTCCTACGCAAAATATGCGTAAGCGTGACAATAAACAATGGCTCGATTATATTTTGCATATTTTTTGCAAAGTAAAACAATTTATAAAAATTTTATGAATCCATTCAACACTTTTAAGAATGAAACAAGTTTATTCCAGAAAGTTTTGGAGTAAAACAAAAAGTCTGGAATTAATGGGATAAAAAAGCCAAATTGAATTTGCCAATGATTGGTTGAAGCAATCTGCGATTTATTCGTATCAAAAATATCCAGTCTAATAAAGCATTTTTTGAACATGTACAATGTCCTTTGTAAGTGACATGCATTGACCGGAGGGAAATGCCCTCTTATCGGTTTTTTAAGATGGTGTTAATCCGATAAGACGCTCATGCGGTAGCTAATCTCATTCATTAAGTTTTTTACATAAGCAAATGCTTGCTTAATGGCTTGTATAAGTACTTTATCTTTTCGCAATCTTACAGAAAGTGTGAATGTCTTTATTTAGAAATCTATCAACCGTTACTTGAGCTCTTATCCAACTTGGAAAGGAAGCAAGACATCAGAGGAGCCAAAATGCGTCACCCTCGTCATTCATTTAACCATTTTGAAAATGGAATTTCTGTGCCTATAATTACAAGAAAGACATGTTCTGGGTATGACACACCACCTGTATGAATATTTTAAGGGAAGAAATGCAAGTAATAAAAGACATGCCTTGTGGAAAATGTCAACCCTACAAGACATTAAGAAAGTTATTATTTAGTAAACTTTTTACCAAATCCCTGTTGAAAATAATGAATAGAAAGAATTTTTGATACGTTCAGTTTTTTTATGAGGAGATTTAGAAATTAGAAATGCTTTGGGACAACGGTTTACCAGCAACGAACAACAAAAATAGGAATAAACAACGGTCATTTTACTTTTTAATGTAAACTGTTATGTCTACAAAAATAAGCTTTTAACGAGCTACATATAGCTTTGTTTACTTTATGAGCCTACCAAACCCAAATTAAATTATGTCATTATACCAGATTGTTTATAGTTAGGAGAGGAAGCCTAAAATAAGAAAAATTGAAAAGGGTAAACTTACGAGTTAATGAGTTGACCTACGACGAAATGACCAGCGATGACAAACTGCGGGTTTTGCACGTGCGAATAACAGCGAATCCTACGCCTCTCGAACTAAAACTCACCCTTCCTCTACTCTCTCTGGCTGCTTCTTGTAAGAACTCGACAAGCCAACTGGAAGAAAGCCGGTAGCATTGTCCATATTTTTCTCGACTATCCTATCATATTAGCCATGTTCTGATATATTTTATTACAAATCAAATACGGCCTAATTTACTTGAATAATGAATACAGTGTCAAACTACTGGATAACAGGCGTGGTACAAAGATAGTACAAAGAATGAAACTTGGAAAAGAAATCGAAATACTTTCTAATAGTAAGACACTATGGAAGTGCAAGATGATGAGAGGTTACAAGTTAGCTGCAATGTTAGCTTATGCTTTAAGTTAAAAAATAACGTATGTAATTTGAAGACAATGCTTTGATTGACTTTGTGGGCAATTTGACGCATGGCAATTTTTGCTTGTTATGGAATGACTATAAGGTTAATATAACTTTGTTGTAATCTAGGTTATAGCGAGTGATACTCCTATGAAAATGAGCTATTTACCGTGTAAGCTGTAACCCTTTCGTTAAAATAAAATGGCTCTTTGCAATTTGTGTTTGCTTTGTCTGCAAAAATGCATCTGTTTGAAAAGCATGGGAAACGCCAATATAAAAATATTGATGTCGTCCTAATGTTACGTGATGAATCATCCATGATAGGTAAAATCGAGCTTTTAATTGACTTCAATCTCACCTGTGTAAAAGATAATGACTTAACTCGTTGTTGAGCATTTTTGATGTGGATCAATTCTTATCTTTCACGTAGAATTCTGTCAAGTGAATTTAAGCATGGTTTAATACACAGGAAATTAACGCTTTGCATATTGAGGTAGGCGTTGCATCGTAGATATTCACAGCTTAAATATTAACATCATCATCATCACCCTCAACAAGTGTCGGGAGTCTGGGAACAATAAAAGTTTGTGAATACGGGTGTGATTTTAAAGCAGGTTCGCTCTGGCTATTCCTTTGTCTGGATTGTCCATATAGTGAGATATTTATGCGAATGCTCAACTAATTTTTCATGACAGGATTAAGGCTAACGTGTTTATCCTTTAATTCGAGTTTGTTGAGTCTGTGGAAGCTATTTCATTGCAGAAAGGGATATGATTTTTAAAGAGATTAAATTAAAATAAACAAAAGCACGAACGGACAACGAGAAAGGTAAGTCAGAAACGTTTCTTTTAGGAGATTAAACGAAAACGTCGCTATTCAAGAGCGTCATTTTAGTTTAATTAGTCCAGGTTGGGAAAAATGACATTCAGTTGGGTTGGAGCAGCCGATTTAAAAGCTATAAAGTGTACTAATGGAAGAAACTTTAAAAATGGAGATAAATTCGAGTATTTTTCTTACAGGAGTAGTGATTGGGCTGCTGCTTGTGTTATTTTTTAGAAATCGGAAAAGACAGTTTAGCGTGTTAAGGAGAAACGGTATTCCAGGACCAAATCCAAGCCTTGTATGGGGTAATTGGGATGGGTACGTGTCCACTCCAAATGTGATCTGGGATTCAAATCTGTCAAAGACGTAAGTAAATAAAATTTTGGTTGAATGTTTCAATCATGAATCATCTTTACGGAGTTTAAAATTCTTGAAAATAAATATTTGATTTCAGATACGGCGGTGTCACAGGCTATTACTTTGGAGCAAAGCCAGTCATCTTGGTAACGGACCCGGACCTTGTGGACCGGATTCAAAGAAAGGATGCAAAACAGTTCTTGGATAGACCGAGACGGGTTCCTGGGGGGATAAATCCGGATCCAAAGCGAGCCCAAATGCTGGGAAATTTAAACGTGGATAATTGGAAATATGTGCGGCAGGTTTTGGACAAAGGGTTTTCTCCTAAAAATTCAGATAGAATGATTCCAGACATTAAAAACCTCATTGCGATTTTTATGAACTGCGTTTCAAACACAACCCCTCCAATAAATTTTTACACATTGTATCAAAATTTAACTTTGGACTTGATCGGGAAAACAGGATTTGGAGTGAACTCAGACATCCAGCAGAATCCAAATGATGGACTGAAGGCTGCAGTGGAACAAGAGTTCTCCAAGCCTACTGGAACCTGTCTTTTAAAGATTTACCTGTGTTTTCCAGAATTTCGTCCTTTCCTTCAAGCCTTCCGAATTGGCTTTGAAAAGGTTAAAAACTGGTTGGGAAAAGGAGCCCGGTCGGAACTTTGGGATTTAGGACGGAAAACAGTACGCGATCGTCTACAAAATCAGTCAGGACAAAAACTGGACTGTTCCACTGAAGAAAGTTACAACGACCTGCTTACCGTTATGATTCGCTCAAACAAACTCACTGCAGACTCTATCGTGGCAAACTCAGTGCTGTTCTTTGAAGCCGGATTTGAAACGTTAAGTTCGAGTTTAGCTTTCATTACGTACTTGCTGATTAAAAACCCCGAGTCGCAGAGAAGGGTGAGGGAGGAAATCAAGAGAGTACTGGAAAACTCTGGAGGCGTTCTTGCAAAAGACGTTATGAAGGATTTTGTCTACCTGGATTCCGTGATTAAAGAAGCTCTTCGAATGTATCCACCCCAGACAACTTTTATTGGCAGGTAATACAAATATGAATATGAATATGGGGAAATGTGAAACAGATTTGGAATTTTTTGTTCTTTTTCTTGCAGAAGTGGCACGGCTGATTTGCACCATACTTACAAAGATAAAGGAGGCTTCCACAGATGCATCATTCCAAAAGGTGTTCACGTTCAAATAGGTCTATACCAGTTGTTAAATGACGAAGACATTTGGGAATCACCCGGGACGTTCCGTCCAGAGAGGTTTTTAAAAAATGACAATCATCAAAACGAACAGGAAAATGCTGAGTTAAGAAAGAAACAAGAAATTGTTTATCAACCGTTTGGACAAGGAAGAAGGATTTGCATTGGGAGAAGGTATGCTGACATGGTTTTGAAAATGGTTTTGATTGAATTGTTTTCAAATTATGAGCTGGAACCTGAACAAGATAAAATGAATACAATGGAGGAGAATGGAGATATTGCAGTGCTCTATAAAACGGCCACAATGACTCCAAAAAATGGAGTTTATGCCAAAGTAAAATCAAATCCTTTGTTTTAAAAAAGTTTATTTATGCTTGGTTAATAATAATTCGCAAACTTCAATACATTGTATCAATTGACAAATGTTTAGTAGTGACAGTAGATTACATAGTGTAGAGCATAGTCTTCCTTACTACCTTCCTTTCCTTTTAATAAGTTAGCAAATACATGCATTTTTGAATACTTAAAATATGAATTGCGCAATTATTGCAAGTGAGAAAGAGCGAGGATTGTAAAGAAAAGAATAGGAACAAAGCCTTTCTTTTAGTCTTGATGCGATATTATTTTTTATCACATGGCTGTATATTGATATTTATGTAGCTAATTCTTTGAAATTACTTAAGTAATATGATAAGGTTGATGTTGAGAAGGAGAGATGATGCGGTGACATGAGACGATATTTGGTTATGTACTTATTTTTTGAATGGGGTTGTTTAAATAAACTATGTCCTAAACATATCGGATGTAGCGTAGAACTATTTATTACTAATTTCATTAAACTTACATATTTTTGCCGTGATTCTTAACCCATGAATATTGATGGAATGACAATTGGATCTCTTGTCATCATCACTAATATGCATCTATGTATACAAAACATGACTGAAAAAGTGGCGAATTTTCTTGGAAAAGCCATGAAAGCCATGCGGAAGAAAAATGGCAAAAGGGTTGGTTGATAAATGCATTGATTTTGCATGCCGGCTTTCATTTCAGCATTTCTTGCATCTTTTTATATGGATGAGTGTATCTTTCGTGACATTTCTCAATGCAAAGTTGTCATTTTCCCACCCACCACCACCACTTCCGATTCTGCACCGAGAAAGTGACAGAGAGGACCAACCGTTGCAAACCAACTTGTTGCTTATATTTTTATTTAAAATTGTCTTTAAAATTAATTGGAAAATTGTTTTAATTGTCCATTTAAAAAGTCACTGGAATCATAAAAATCATGATGAGTGATTCAGAGAAGAACATGACGCCCAACAAATTGTTGGATTTTAATTACGTGAAGCCACGAGATATGGAGAACAAGCTGGATGAGACTGATTTTTGGAAAATGAGGCACGAGATGGAGTTGGATCATGACTATTCCATGTAATACAGCATTGCATTCGAATCTTAATGTTCTGTATCATTTGTTTAACAACTAATTATTTCCGTTTTCACAGGAGGAGGGTGGATATTTTCGAAGACTTTCCCTGTGAAAGTTGTCAAAAGGAGTTTCCAATTAAAAAGACAAAGTGCGTGCTTGGGAAGGTACTTTGTAGAGACTGCTGCAAAAAAGAATGCCCTTTGAGTATTCACACTGTGGATAGTTACTCAAATGAAAAAATTATTGAAAAAAGTAGCGCTAAATTATCTTCCATTTTGGGAGTAACGGCCGTGGAAGGTTTGTTAATGTTCGAGAAAGGTTCATCATCCGCTGCTGTTCCAGGTTCTTCGATTGGGAGTAAAAATGAGGGGGTTGATCCAAAAGGGAGGAAGCCATGTGAGGTCTTTTCAATCTGCAATGAACCAATGTGCTCCTGTTTCTTTAGACGTAGATTTGAAAAGATTTATGGTGAGCGGGTGTTTGGGACTTTATTTTTCGTGGCGAAAATCAGTAGCAAGTATGATTTTTTATGAAGGAAAATAATATTTGGAAGTATAACGCTAGTAATTATATAATACTTAACTTAAATTGGATTTTAGGCAGATTCTACAATGCCCGGATGATAAATGCAATAAGATGAAGTTTCCACTTTCCCAGTTCAACTTGCATTTTGTGCACTACCATGTCACCAGCATTGTGCCACCCAGTTCTGGATCCCAGAGAATGGTAATGAAGATACCGGAAGTTCCGAACGGGACCAAACACTGGATTGTCTCCATTCACGTAAATAAAGGACATACGTATTATTTACTTGCTCGGTTCAATCCAAACTGCCCAGATCGCGTTTACCTTGCAATTATCTTGGTGAACTTTAATGCGAGGGTGGCTTGTGAAGGGAGGATTCGATTGTCGTTCAATAAAGTGATTTCCAGGATAACAAAAGAGTCTGACGGGTTTGTAAAGAAAAAAGGCATCTCTCTTTATGTACAACCACCCAATGTTGACTTCTTCATGATTCCGGCGAGAGAGGTGACCACAATTTATTTGGAAGATTTGGAGAATTGTTCCCGGAAACGGAAAATAGATGGGAGACTTTCAAAAACGTATGTTCTCAACTTGGACTTTTTAGCTGCTGATGACTTTCCAGGAGAGGATTCCACTTGGAATGAAAGGAATACTTGGAAAGATTTTGACGAGGTTTTACACTTCGATGAGCCTCATATTGTCGTAGTTGATTAAACGTCAATTTCCCCCAGTGATGATACATTTAGTATTTTCCTTTTCTTGTTTGATTTTGATAGGTAAATTAAGCATTAATTATGTATTGATAAACCTTACTATTTAGCTTCATGTGGGTTAAATAATGTAGAAAAATTATAATCAATTTGTAATGCAAGTTAACATTTTAGGTTAAAATTCCGTATGGAATCAATATGATTTTAGTGTAGTTTATGATTTAAATATTTATCAGAAGCATGTATTCATTCAGTTAATCATGATTGATCTTTTTCTCACATATTTGTACGTTTTAGTTTTAAGTTGAATAAAACGTAAAATGTAATCATTGAATGGATTAATTTTTCTTATTAAACAATTACGTTACTCTCATTGTATTAATAAAAATTTGCGAGGAATGCGAATATTTGCAAACCTTTGAAGAACAAGTTGTTGCAGAGTTGTGCAAATTTCAGATGGATAAATTGCCCAGCCTCTCTTTCATTTCTTTGTTCCGACTTTCTGTCTGGTCAAGCGAATGTGACGCGGCAAAAGAACTTTCAAGTCTTTCTCATTGTTTTCTTTTAGAATTCCTCAATAACACGTGCTCGCTTTTAATTATCAATATTTAAAAGTCAGAAGCATTAAAATTGCAATTAGTTAGGAAGCGAATTAATAAAGAAGGGTCATTATCAAATTGCCGATTCCACAGAATAAGTTAATGTTTCGTGTTGCTTCCAGTTTTTGACAGTTCAAGTAATAAAAGTTTAGACAAATTAACTTAATTGTGGGTGCTTAGCACGTTTTCCATGGAACATTGAAGTATTTATTTTGGTTTGATTATGTTCGGAAATTAGGTTTTCGTCTTAATAATGGAGGACTTTGTCGAAGGGGATGGAGAAGATAAAGAGGGATATACGCAACAAAAGCCGGATAGAGTAAATGTTCGAAGTTTTGTGAGCTCAAGGATTAAGGAAATTATCTCTCTAACCGAACAATTACGTATGACTGAACTATTTTTCATAAACTTTCCAGTTTTTTAATGATTACTTTATTCATGTTTGTCAGTAATTACTTTTTTATTTAAAGATGATTCCCAGAAAGGTAAACAAGGGACAGCGAAGGGATTCGCTTTCCAGCATGTTAGCAAGCATATGCGCCGTCGGGCAGTAAGTCACAATCCTAAAAGGCTACCAATTCGGCTTCGATTCGCTCATATAGCCCAACGGGCTTCTTCTGATGAAGCTGGTAATAATACTGGGAAGACAAAGAGGCCAAAAACAAAGCACAGAAGTCGGTTGCCAAGAACTGTGCCAGAGTTTAATAAAAGACAATTGGGAAATCCACTGTGGCTGGAAGGACATGTTTGGCATGCAAAAAGGTAGTTCAAATAAACTTTATCCTAATCATATTCAGCGGCTTTAACGGAATATGAAAATTTTTAGGTTCCATATGAAGTCCCTATGGGGGAGGAAAGTTCCATTTGCTCCCACTGCCAAATGTTTCCGCTCGCTTTTCTCAGCTTCTCGGAACCGAGCTACAATGCAGGACATTTCTTATCTCACTTGCTTGGAACTTATTGGCTCGCAGCAATTGTTACTGAATGGGTTGAGTAAACTCATGCCGTTTGATACAAGTCCCCTTTCCATGGAATCTCTTGCTTTCAACCGGGAGCTTATCGGTCATATTTACTCCTCCTCTTCATTTTACATTGGACCTATTCGCTATTTAATAGTTCCGCTAGTAAGCTGTTTAACTGCACAATGTCGGAAAGTGCAGAAAATTAAAATCATAATTTGGGCTCATCCTGCTGCAAAGGCACATCTCGTTGAAGAGTTGGCATCTGTGTTCAAATTGGTTTCAGAAGACGTTCAAGACAATTCTTTAGCTATTTTACCGCAAAATCCAAACAAGGAAGAGCAAAAATATATTTGGAAACTGTTACTCAACAAGAAATGGGGGAATGCTGCTTCCGGTGTGCAATTACGTGATATAAGTGGTGCTCTAAACAGAATACGGCTTTACGGACCGAAAAGTATGGCTGTTCTTAAAGAAATGCTGAAAATTGCTGAACTACCTTATGATTTTGGGGAGAGTGGTGTGACCACAGATTCCGCAACCAAAGAAGAACAGGAAAATGTATGGAGAAGTATTACAAGGATAACTAGTGTTTCAAATAATACCGTTGTTCCGCTAAATGTTTTGGATCCTCGGTTGAACCTTCCTGATAAAAGACGTAGCGTCACCGTAGAACAGTCCACAAGTCTTCATCCTAAACATATTGCCGACATTAATGAAAAAATTGCTAAGATGAGTAGTAAGATTTGGTGTGAGCAAGCACGGAGGTATCTTCTCCATGTGAAAATGTCAGATGAACGACTAGCAAAAATCCGGAGTGAGAATTTAATTCCCGGAACCAAAATAGAAGCATCTCAAGAGACCAACGTTGTTCCAATAGTGTTAGTATTTCGCTCAGGCTCGCATAGTCATGGTGGGAGTAGTTCCTTTGTGGGGATTGATTTGATACTACCGACGGGCTGGCTGATGCCATTTTGGATATCATTGTCGTACAGGTTAGTAAATAAATTTATTAAATAAATCAACCTTAAAATAATATTTTCAGATTTTAATATGAGTAATGAAGGGTCTCCTTTTTGTAGGTGTGTACGTGCATACGGTATTGAGTTTTGCGACTATTTAACTTTTGAGGAAGATCCTCATAGTGTTAATGATGTTACACCAAGCTCATTTTTTGCACCGGATTCCGTTACACATTTGCATGAGGAGAAGAAACATCAGGGGGAACTTTATTCAAAGTATTTTGCACAACCGCCAGCAAAAAGACACAACCTTTTAAAATTAGGATGTCCCTTCCCTTTCTCATTAGACTGGCATCGATTCATGGCATTTACATTCAGGGATAAGAATGAATGCTTAAAACTTGAAGACCATCCTGATAAAATGGAAGTTGATGAAAGTACAGCGCAACTTCATGTAATAAGGTGCTCTTCAGACTTAGCAGCAGTCAGCAGGTTCATTTTAGACGCTAACTTAAACAAAGAGCTGCCGGCAAAGTTCAAACCAACCGATTTGTATCCCGTTATATTGACTCTTTTGTCTGGTGCTATTGATGATCGGGCCTGTATTTTACTTCCAACTTTAGAGGACTTGCAGAGCTTCTACGAGAGAAAGAAAAAGACTCGTGGAGTTGTAGCAAACAGCAAGGTGGTCATGCAGGAAAAGCTTCCAGACTTGAATGAGTCCATCCGGACTAATTTAATTAGGCAACATCATAAACGATTAGCTTTACTCCGAAAGAAACGAAAAGTTGCTCGGAAAGCAGCTTCGGAAAAGGATTTTGACATTGCATCAAGGTTGTCTGAGCTTGATTCAAAAAGTGAGTGTGAAGAATTCAATAAAAAATTGCAAAAACTCTGGTTGTATGAGGATGTGGATGATGCCTTATCCAAACAATGCAGAGAACCTTTAGGGTTGATTACTTATGCTCATTATTCATTTCTCCGGGGAAAGTCCGGTGCTGTCGGATATATTCCTGTGGGGCAACTAAAAAAACTAGTGGATGTTCATGCGCAATGCCAAGATAAATTAGGTGGGAAAGGAAAACGGGAAATTTATGTTTTAGTTAGAAATTGGAACAAATCTTTAGTTTGTCATTGGGCCAAATTAGTCTTAAATGAATAACATTGAAATGTTTATTGCCATTGCCAAATAATTATGCATTGTGATAGGTTTTGTACTGTGTACAACAACAACGAACTGATTTTATGGTTTATATTAAATCACAATTAAAAACGGTTTTTTTGTTTCAAACGCAAAAGGAATAAGTTATAAAATTTTATTTATAATATTATTGTTTAAGTGATAAGGCTTTATTTTAAGTAATAAAGGAATTAAGTTTTGTACGTAATCACCAATAAAATCATTGCTATTCTTAATTAAATTATAAGTTACAAAGCATTTCCTGGTTTGGTTTACATTATGTTTGTGAATATTTCCAGAAGGAACTTGGAAGGCAGACTGCACCCATTAATTCAATATCTAAGATTAGTAGTGTCCTTCTGGCCAGTCTCAGTTGAATTTCAGTACTTTTTAGATTATCTAAAATCACACACTGGACTCACTTTACACAAGTTTGGCGTTATTATTGCATTTGACATTTAGCTAAAAGAAAGTAAACCGAATTAAAAACAAAGTAATTAAAACCATTCTAAAATGTATTGACCGTTTTTCAAACAATTGAAAAGTGATTCTGTTTGAAACACAAGAGAATAGATGAACATGCATACTTGGTTCCTTAAAATAAATAATTACTGAATCGATAATAATACAATTAAAATTACAGTTGGAATAAACAATAACAAGTTTCTAGTGAATGTAATTTAGTAATGCTGTAGGTGTCGTTGTTATAGGCTGTACGATAAGCAGTACATACAGTAATATAAAATTGATTGAGCCATAATCATTGATTTTACTATTTAAAAATTGAAAGATGACTTTTTTGCTTTATTGACCAGGACCAGATAATGATTTGTCCATGAACTTCTTCTTTGCAAAGCACAACCACCACTTTGATGGCCTTCCGTCTTCTGTGTTGAAGACTTTCTCGCAAACTCGTTGTCCACATTCCTGTCTCAACTGGGTTAAATAAGAACGAAGAAGTTCTGGAATAAAAAAGATAATCATTAATTCAATGGTATATCTAATTCATGTGTAAACCTAAAACCTTCTGAGTTAAATTGTAAAAAGGACAAATTGATTAAGACTTTTACCTGCATCATTGGCATTTCCAGGCTTAGCATAAACAGTATTTAGTACAAAGCCAGGATCTCCAGGAATGTCAAACTTGCTAATGGCTAGTGTGTACATCTCTTGCAGTCCTTGGTTTTTATTTGTACATTTTGCCAGCTTCTTAAGACATTCGCTGATATACAAAATCACGTAAATTAGAAGGCGATCACTTTCACTCTGAAATAGAAAAAAATTACTTTTATTCAATTGCTATAATCAATGAAAGTTCCCAAGTTACCTTAATCTCGTAATTTCTAAAGAACACGTTCGCTTTGAAATAATAGAGGGCTTCGTCAATGATGTCATTGGATTCACCCCCAGCTTGCTGTGGAGCAGGACCCCGGACTTGTGTTCGAAGTGGAAGAATGGCCATGTTCCCAACAGCTTTGTTCCCCACAATCTGTGAGTGGTATGCCTGTGCAAAATAATTTAGTAATTAATTAAAATTCTTTAACTACTAAAAACGAAAATCTTACCATGTTTGTATATTTCTCGAATCGTATTTTTAAAACCCACTTTCACCCACACTCCCTCCTGTCTTTTTTAAATGCTCTAAAACTATAACTATAATTAAAATTGGTAAGATTTCATAATTAAAATGTAGGTGTAGTCATCTCCTCCTCAGCTGGCCGGAAAAATTAGTCATTTCTCAATAGTAATAGAATGGGTTGTGAGAAACCACTATCAATACCACCACCAACCACACAAAAAAAGAATAGAAGAGGGGAATACAGAGAGGAGAGGAGGATTCTTTTTCTGTTTAAAAACAAAGCGTGTTATGTAACATGCATTTTCCCTACAAAGCTTACTTTGTACTTGACAAGAAATAAGGAAATCCTGTCCCCGGCTATGTTGTTGGATGCGGTTATGATGACATACAGTAATACAAAACAGACTTTGCTACAAAGTTCCACTTTTTTTAAATGCATGCAATGCACTGTAAACGTGGCATGAAAAACTATGGGAAAAACTTTAGTTTAAGGGGTCGCATGGATTTTGACCTTTGACAGGTCAATTTCAAAAAGTTTGCACAAAACATAAGCACTTAAGATGATATCAAATTTCATGCTTTTCTACGTCATAACTTCTCAAACCTAGTCATGTCAACCTAATAGAAGAACAAATAAAAAGTCGAATAGGTGGGATTCGAACTAGGAAACCCAAGTTATAAATTTTGACCTTTAATATCTCCGGAAGCGGGCTTCCTCTACTAACGGGAATACCATTGTTAGATTCCACCTGAAATTTGCAATCGATTGACATGTCAAAGGTCAACATCCATGCAACCCCGTAATCTAAAGTAAAGCCATTATCTAATGCCAATTAGTTAAGATAAAATTTTAAAAAGAGTGAAAAACAGTTAAAATCATCCATTCTCAAATATGCATTTTAAGCCGTGAAACTAGTACCTTCCCCTTTCCATCCTGTTTTGTTTGAGAGTAGCCAATAGCCGATCTGTGTGTACTTTGCCGTGCAAAAAAGTCAACTTCATCATAATCATCATCTTCAAATCAGCAGATTAAAAAAAGAGGAAGTTGTTTTGAGTGGTTTGGTTAAACAAGGAAGTAATTAAGAAATTAACTTTTTAAACTTTAAGATAAGATAATTGACCCTTAATTTTGTTACCTGGCAGGAACTCAAAGTGTTGTTAAACAGACTATTGTTTTAAAAGATCAATGAAAAATGGTTTAAATAAGTTTTAAATTAAGGAGTCGGGTGATTTAATTAATTTGAAAAATTTACGATTGTGTATGAGAGGATGAATTGGATTTCTATGTAGTTTTAAGTGTGAATTAAATAATTGATTACGAATTTAAGACATTAGAAAAGAAATATGAATTGGATATAATTAATTTTAATTGGTTCGGAATAAAAGAAAAGGATACTTTGTACAGCTGTCATTTGAAGAAAAAATGTTTAAATAAGGACGTGGAAAAGTGTTAAAAATTAAGAAATTGTATTTAATAAATGCGTAGTGAAGAGTGCCTGTCCCCGGCTACTCTGATTAAGAAACTTTTGATCAGATCATGGTAAATGCATGATGTATTGTGTAAGCTTTCCTCTCTTTAACTATAATTCTTACTTTTTAAATCTTAATTAACTAAATAGACAAGTGGAAGTATTTTAAAATTGGTAGCTTTTTTCCGTAGACCGTAGAGTCTTTGATCTGAATGCAACTAAATGAAGACTAGAAAAGTTAAATGTTAATTGTAAACTATGTTTTTGTTTTTATTTAGGGAACAAACGCATCACAGTTGGAGAAGGAGATTGGGCTGGAGTTCCCAAATAATGAACGATTCTTTGGGCTAGCCAACGTAAGATTATAAGATTGATTGCCTATTTCAAGTTTATTAAATGTTCACAAGGCATTAAATAATCTTAATTTTATGATTTACAAATTGTATTATTTTTTAACAGTTTGGGAACACGTGCTACAGCAATTCGGTGCTTCAAGCTTTGTACTTTTGTAAACCATTCAGGGAGCGGGTGTTGGAATACAAAGCGAAAAATAAACGACCTAAAGAGACGTTACTATCTTGTCTGGCAGATCTCTTTTATACGATCACCACACAGAAAAAGAAAGTGGGTTCCATTGCACCAAAAAAGTTTATTGCAAGACTGCGAAAGGAGAAAGAAGAGTTTGATAATTATCTACAGCAAGATGCACATGAATTTTTAAACTTTCTAATAAATCGAATTAACGAGATCATTCTTGCGGAAAGGCAAAATCAACAAAATCCAAAAGTCAGCAAGCCTGGTTCTGCACCTGATCCAAATGATTCCAAAAACCAGGAACCTACTTGGGTCCACGAAATATTTCAAGGCATACTTACTAGTGAAACCAGATGCTTAAATTGTGAAACTGTAAGAAACTTAATCTTAAATGACAAAATCTGAACTTATTGAAAATATCTGATGACGTTTTGGAGACACATACATTAACTTAATTTCTCTGTTTATTTTTAAATATTACAGGTAAGCAGTAAAGATGAAGACTTCCTTGATCTTCAAGTAGATGTTGATCAAAATACCAGTATCACGCACTGTTTGCGGTGTTTTAGCAATATGGAAATGTTGTGCGGGGATAATAAATTCAAGTGTGACAATTGTTGTAGTTATCAGGAAGCGCAGGTGAGTTAATGGTTAATCAATCAATATTGCTCATTTTATGTAGTCGAATTGATTGATTTTTTATTTTATTTTTGTTTCATTTCATTTAGAAACGAATGCGAGTTAAAAAGTTACCTGTAATCTTGGCATTGCACCTGAAACGATTCAAGTACGTAGAACAATATAACCGGCACATTAAAGTTTCTCATAGGGTTGTCTTCCCATTGGAGCTTCGTCTTTTTAATACGGTACGTTAAACCTTTTTCGGTAGTTTTATCAAATGCTAAATGTATGTCTTAAATGTTAAAATAATTTAATGACCATCGCAAACTTGTATTCTCTTTAGTCGGATGATGCTGTAAATCCCGATAGGTTGTATGATCTAGTTGCTGTTGTGATTCATTGTGGCTCTGGTCCAAATCGGGGTCACTATATTAGCATTGTAAAAAGTCATGGATTTTGGCTTCTCTTTGATGATGATATGGTGGATGTAAGTACTATATTATATTACTAAATGTATTCACCAACATACAAAACTAAAACTAATTAATGTTCATTGTTTGCTTAGAAAATCGACGCATCCGCAATTGAAGATTTTTACGGGCTTACCTCAAATGTTCAGAAGTCATCAGAGACTGGCTACATTCTATTTTACCAGTCCAAAGACTACAGTACATGATAATCAAGTGATAAATTGGGGCATGGCCTTCCCCCCTGTTTTCTTTAATGCTGTCGTAGATTTTTAAAAGCATGTAAAGTATTTTTAGGTACAGAAATTATATCAGCGCAGCCTCTTGTACCAAAATGTCAGGGTGTAAACCTATCTAGGTTGTCATGATTTGTTTTATTCAAGTTTTAATATATGCGCTCGTATTAGTCGTATTACCAATATTACAATAGATTCTAGGAAATCTGTCTCGTTTTTAATTGCTATTGTCCTCTTATTGTGTATGGTGGTGATATGGTTTAAAGTATAATTTTAAAGTGGTACCTCGTATTTAAACATGATGAACACGCTAAAAATAGTCAAGAAAATATGTTTTAAAGTTTTGTTTTTTATAAACTGGAATTCATCTTGTCCTTATTCGATTCGCATAGTTTTCTAAATGTTTTGAATATGATAGCATGATCTCCATTAAATAATATAATTCATGATTCATGCATAATATATATAAAATATTGAGTAATTTCTGTGTGGATTGGATGGATGCTCTTGAAACATGATTATCCTAATTGTAAGTCATGTAGTTCCTAATTCCATTTATTGTGTACGTCTGTTTCAAAACAATAACGATAAATATGTAGTTTTTATATAAAATGGTTACTATTCTAAACTTCCTCGTCAAGTAGGCGGAATCTAGTAAGACTTTGGTTTACACGTAAAACAAATACATATACCAAATACTAGAAAGTATGATATACCTTGACGATGTTTTGTCATTTCCATATTTAAAGTGAATGTCGATCCCAAAGCGCTTTAATAGACTATTTATAGTAGATGAGCACACAACCATGTTTAATTTTGTTAAAGTTAATTTAAAATTGATTATATAGTTAAATGAATATATTTTATCTCCTATTTTATTACCCCTGATCTTATCCATAGTAAAGCAGGCAAATATTTGACAAAAGTCAGATTCATATTTGGTTACCTAGAAATGCATTTGCACTTCTTGTGTCCGTCGTCGTACTTGCGAAGAAAATTTTAAATGTTTATAGGATCGTGTCAAAGAAAAAATCTTTAATAAAATGAATGAATACCTCAATTGAACAATTATTCTTACTATTTCATTTATGTTAACTATTCATGATAAATCATTTGGTTTTAAACAGTTTTAAACAAAAAGTTTGTTTTTAACAATGATGAAAAATCATATATGATTTATTTATCTTGTATCATTTTTCATAACAATATAGATTAATAATCAAGTATAAATTATTCACATATATTAATACATATACGGAGGAAGTGAAAATAAAAATTTTAAAATATTTTTTTAATAAATGAACTTTAAATGAATGACTTCGCGTTACATTTTGGTTGTTGTGTATTCATCTGGAAAACTAAACTTATGACTTCCTCTGGACACCACATTTGGCAGATGTCCAGCATTTGGAATTACGTTCCAGGACAGCGTCAACGTAACATTTTTGTTTCCCCTACGAAATCAATGATTAACAACATGATGAATTTAATCGTAAATAAAAAACTGACAAACTAATTAAAAAACCTAAAAGAGCATACCTCAAGCCATTCCCGTCGTCCCAGAAATAATACTTTGGACGAATATTTTTATGATCCAACAAGGCATTCTCTCCCCGCTGAATGATTTTGTCCCAGACGACCACCTGATTCAATTTATTATTTGGGGTTTCATACTCTGCTGTTAAATACAAGAACAACTGCTTCACATTCCAATTGAACAATGGTCGCAGATCAGCTTTCAGATCGAATATCATAAATCCCATGTCATTCTTCTCTCTGGATGCACTGTAATCCGGGACGTTACGTCTGAATTAAAAAATCCAAGTTAATCATCCAAGTTATTACTTAACTCTTACATTATATTGCTAACCTAATTAACTTACACTAAGACTGTAACCGTGTTAATTGTCGAATCAGCCGTGTAATCACGAAAGGCAGTTGTCACAAAACAAGCGAAAGTAAGACCGGCAAGTACACTGACCGTGTACGCTGCAAGCGCATGACTTCTGGTAAATGCGCTGTGCATTTTCCCTTCAGTTTAACTATTGTAAAAATAAAAACCCACATTAAATACCCTTTTTTAACAATAATTAACTTAACCATTCTTCTTCAAAAGCCACCACACTTACTTTTTTATCTGGAAGATGATTTTCAAAACAGCTTGTTTAATTCTTCCTAAACCTACAATGTTTCTAACAGATCACTAAACGTGTTTAAAAATATCACAATTAATTTTGATTCTAGTTAATTATTTTAAAATTAAACCAGTCATTTTAATTAACTATCCTAAAAAACAGAGAAACCACCTTGCTTACTTCTCTGCTGACTGTGACAGACTTTTATCTTGACTGGTCCAATTGTCTCTGTCGTCGTGGCTCAATGTTTTTACCTCAACAGTATCAAGATACTGTACAATTTTACATTTTTAGGATGTAACGTGCTCATACGCACAGCATTCGAGTCGGTGAATAATTCATTACGGGGATGTATTCTACAATGCAATATTTTTCCACTACAACACGTCATGTAAATACGTGTACGAATTGAATAAGATGATGATGATGATTTACTTTGTTCGTAAACAACGGACTATGCAAAAAAATAATTGCTCAATTAATTAAATGTTTAAAAGGTTATGTGTTTTTTATTATATCATTTTTTAAAAAATTGTTATATCACGTTGTGACGAGACGACACAGGAGGACATTATTTAGTCAGAGGGAAAACCCGACTCGTGATTATGTTTTTTTAAATCTTAAAAAGACTGAAATTGTTTCAGGGAGAGATTTAATTTTCTTGTCCAGGCGGTATTAAATTAACTATTTAAATAAATGCAATAGTACAGTTAAGTACAAAATAATTAAAAATCTGATTAAAGAATCTTCGTCTCCATTATACAATTCATAATAATTGTCCAAACAAGCTTTCACTCTCACTCCTAATCATTAAATTAATTTAACAAATTTAACAGACGCTTAAATAATTTCAAACAAAATATAGCTTTGTAATACATCCCGGTGGTAATATTTGTAATATATACTAAAACGAAAATAAAATTGACACATATTTCAATAAATGCTTTCAATGAGGTTTAAGTCGATTTTTGCTTTAGATTTTTAAAAATTAATTTAGTAAAATTGAATTTGACAAAAAAATAATTGATTTTGGTTGCAATTTTTAAGTACTTCAATTAATATAATAAACTCTGGAATACTGGCTACTAAAAAATAAAATACTTTTTCGATATTTTCATAATTCACAATAGCTAAACAAGAGAGATAATTCAAAACAAACAACTTTCAAATCCTGACGTCTAATAATTGGGAATGAATATTGATTGATGGTGGTATTATTAGATTTTTAAATCCTAAATTGGACAGCCCCATATATTACCATGTCATTATTAGAAGGAGTAAGTAAATATCAAAATTCCACCTTTCAGTTCAACCTTTTTTTCTTTAATACAGAGCAAAGCAACAATTAATTAATCGGACAGTTTTGCTTGTGGGGAAACAGTTGTCTGCAGCAAGTAGCATTGTCTTAATTGTATAACGATAATAACTGACTAAATCTACTCTATAGGAATTATAGAATCTAGAAGAAAAGATGCTGTTACATTTGACAGAAGATATCATCTTTTTGGAGATGATTTGTTACGTAATAATACCACATTGAGTAAGCAGTTTAGCATTACAACAATAATTACAGAAGTAACGAAACTTTCAATAATGCTTCGATTACGAGGTGTCTACAATTTATATTTACAGTAGTAAACATCGTTGTTTTGCACACACAAGTACATTATCACTGCCCAAACGCAATACCAATATGATGACGTTAATTCCTATTTAAACCAATTACTCCTTATTTTATTATTCGCTTGTCCTAGAGCTATAACTTGTACATAAATCGCTATTATTAAACTTATTTTTAATAATAAATAAATTAGTTTATGAGTTCTCCGTTCTACACTAGACAATAATTTCAAATTAGCGACCACAACATACTGACCCCTCTTTACTGCAGGTGGCCCAGGTTAAAGAAGCTACAAAATGTCAATTTCTTATGTCTCTGTTGGCTATATTTGTGCTACCATACAACTGCGCTTTTAAGCGCAGAGTTCGCGTACTGGTATTATAGTATTTACAAGTCGTCACTATAAATCCCTATTGCGTACTATTAGTAATATAATAATAATAATTGCGTGTTGTTAGGCTTTGAGTGTGACTTAGTTTACAAATATTTGGTATAGGTACGGCTTCGGAGATTTTCATTACTATTGGCAACGTTTAAATTCTCCAATAAACTCCCTCCCGGGGAGAACATCCCCTCTTTTGTTTTAGCTATTTCCATCGATTTCAGCAATTAATAAGTATAGTTTGATAAACAAAGGCAATAAAATTAATAGTACAAACAGTCAGTAAAAATAATTTTAACTAAATGCTGGCTAAACTATTTGCGGCGAGGGTTGAAGATAACTGCTCGCTGCATAGCAAAAATTCCGTACTAGAACAATTTTTCAATAACTATATAATTATTAGGAGGACTGCTACGATGGATCTGCAATTGATGGAGTTCCGCAATCAGAATCTTATCTTTGCAACATTTTTAACTCTCCTACTTAATGAAGTTTTCCAATTTACCACTGTTGCCATTTGTGGAAACTGTACATACTTAATAATATACTTAAATATTTCATTGTACGAATTAGTCATGGGTTTGAGAAGGACCTTTGGACATTGTCTTGCACAAAACTTCACTCAGGCTCGAAATGCACGCATTTTTAACTCTAGGCACTACTTAATTGTATTAGATTAGTGTTGTATTAAAAATGTATGAATTACATACGAAAACTTTGTAAACGTACAAATTCTTACTTTGTGGCTTCATTACTATTACTGATTCAGTGCATTCAACGTAATCAAACGATTCAAGTACATATAAATGTTGAAACGGAGACAAATCAATATTGTGATTAGATTCGTTTTTATATACCTACGTGCTTAATACAGTTAAATTAAAATGCATGGTCCAGTCTAGCTATAATTATTTTCCTTATCATTAGCATGTCTTAATTGTAATTGTAGTCTCAAAGATTATTACTGAAGTTGTAAGCAATTTATAAGTAGGCAAAGTGTGAATGTATTTAAGAATACAATAATTTTAGTTTTTTTTAAACTGATAGCAATAATAAATACGAAGTATGATAACTCACATTATTAGGCAATTATAATAATAAAATTGTAAGAAGAAAGTGCAGATCTTTGATTTTGTTGTAAATTGAGGTTTAGGAATTCTAAGGGTTCTTAAACGGTGGTTAGTTGTTCCTTGAGCTCCTTGTTGACAACATAGAAATGATATTTGTTGCCAAAGAGGCCCCATATCACGGCGATGTTTTCTACCAAGATATTGAATGGAATTGTGAGGAGGGCACCGATGATGAAGAAGATTAACTTCCCAACTCCCATCCGGTGCAAGGAGAAGGACTTGACTACACCGAAGATGTACATGTAAATATTCATGGCGCCTATAAATGCACATATAAAATTGACTAGTGGATGGCAGGGTATAGGTGCTAGCTTTGCCAGGACAAGGTTGGATGTGCTAAGAGGAAGTGTGATCCAGGAGTACAGGGATATAGCAAGAAGAAGCTTGTTCCTCCAAGCAAGACCCTTTGAATGTACAACCAGGTAGATGCCCTGAAAATAATTAAAAGTATTGTTAGACGTATTCCTGAATGCTTAAAGTACTACGCTGGGTAGTTCTTTTGTACTTATATGTAGACTATATCAAATTAGTTTTATTATTACCTGCATCCACCTCTTTCTCTGTTGCAGAAAATCCCAAATCGTAAACGGGGACTTTTCCCACATTTCTCCTTCAATAAAGTTAAAACTGTACCCTTCCGAAAACGCCTTCATCCCAAAAAAGCAATCTTCTGCTACTGAGCCGTCTGGTCCATTATCAAAAGTTACTTTTTTCTCTGCTCCAGCCTAGATATTGCAAAAACATTTTTAACTTAATTACTATCACGAACATGTTTGCTCAAATCCAGAAAACAAAATAATAGTGATCAGCTTACTTGGGTGACAACATAAGATCCTTTCCATGAGAAATAAGGTTTGTGGAATAAGTAAAATTGGGCCCTAAGTTTACCCATATCGTCCGCTACTCTGAAACTGTCAGCCAAAGTTGTCAACCAATTGACAACCTAGGATGCATAAAAATTTTAAAATTAAATCATGTTTGCGTGCTATTATTATTATTGTTATGTTTTTAATAAACAAAAAGAACGTACGTAGTCACTAGCGTAAGTTATGACACCCTGTCCAAATTGATGTTTCCCATTATAAACAAAATTGAGGATCCCACGGATTGCATTGTCAGTGAGAATAGTCTCTTCATCCAAATGAACGATCCAGTCCTGATCCGAAAGGATGTTAATATCAGGTTCCAAGCAGTACTGGAGTGCCCTAGCTTTAAACAAGGCCCCAGTCTTGGTGGCATACGTTGTGGGTACAACCACCTCTCTTACTCGGGGATACTCCGACAATCCAGGAATCATTCGATCAGTGACCACTTCCATCACAAAATTTTCCAATCCCACGTCCAAACACAAGTTCAGATTACGAGTTACATTCTTTTTCACCAAATCTGGAAAGTCTCCCCTGGTCACCACACGTATACAAATAAAGGGAGCCAACAAAGGAGACCCTTTGAGTACCACTTTATCCGGAAACGCGTTAAATAATATTAGCCCAAGGAAGTTGAAAACAACTTGGGGAAGGGCCAGGAATGTTAAAATCCTCAAGAAATACAGTACTAGGGTGGCAGGAACTCCGTATTCCGTCCAAGGGTCCAACAAGTCCATTTTTAATTGTTCTAACTCGCTCATCCACAATCCACCGGCTACCCACTCGAAGAAGAGGACCACTCCAATAAGAAGGAAGCAGTGAATCAGGTGCTTCGTCATGCTTGAAACCATGCTGAACACTGAAAACCAATAAAAAATTAGTTAAATACAACATCAGCTGATTCCAGTTAACCCATACCCACTAATTAAACCAACTCCCACAAATATACCTAATTAAAACTTGCTTATATTTAGCTAAATAAGTTTTTAACTCACTCTTTTCTCTAGAATTTAGTCAATATTCCACAATTTAATTCCAATTCAGCACAGCTCAAGTCCCCTCCTTAATCACTGCCAACTTCTTCACAGTCGGTCCCCCCCAAAAACACTTAATTTCGGTGTTAACCTCTTCGCTAAAATCTGTTGAAGAAAGAAAGGATGTTAAAACTTAAAAAAATAATAATTAATTTCACTCCTTTCTTTCTCCTCCCTCTCCTCCAAATTTTAACTATTTCCTTTCTTCCTTTTCGTGTTCATGGCAATTATGTAATACCAGAGTATGATTCACCGACCGATAAAATAACAACAAAACCAGGCAGGGAAGTGAAGAAGACAGTAGTGACGTAATGTTATTACACTATCACCAAAAACTAACAACACCTTAAAATCACCACCACCAATTTACTCTCCTTCCCCACTTAATAATACAGGAGCGGAATATCCTCCCAAAAATCAAGTATTGTCACCTACCACTAGACTCGTTCCTTATGTGTCAAAAAAATTCCCCTTGATTTTTTTCACAAAATCTATTCTGAAAAATATCTAAAAATCTCTGATTTAGATTTTTGCCAGTTTTGCATAAATGATTCCATCACTACCCTTAAAATTTGAGAAAGTGAACCTTAAAAACATAATTATTGGCTAAAGCGTAGATTAAACTGTGCAAAACTGGTGATAAGTACTTAAATGCTAATTAAGAGAATGGGGAAAGCTATTGGCATATTTTCAAACAGTCCATGTAGGCTTCCTAGATTTATTTAATTCAAGTATACTAAAAATTTATTTGTCATGGACATCAGTTTATCTCACTAGAAATTTTTAATTCAAAAAGTTGGGAAAATCCGTCCCAAGATTTAAATGGAGCAATGTTAATCCATTCATATTTTGAAGGCAATTTTCCCAGTTTTTTAATTAAAAATTTCTAGTGAGATAAACTTATGCCCGCGACTCACACCCATGACAACTAAATTTTTTAGTATACTTGATTTAATTGTTATTTCATTTCATAACTATTATTATTATTAATTTTGATCGATTTGAAAAAAGTCCACAAAAGGAATGAGACTTGTGACACTAAACAGTACTTTTCCTTTATTGACTGTCTTACATTTCTTTCCAGATCTCTCCAATGTGTTACTTTCCCTATCCTAAACGTACTTTCCTTACTATCCCATTAATGTATTTTTTCAAAGTATTGCATTGAGAGAAAGAGTTGCAGAATTGCTTCCTCCTTTCACTCTATCTTACTTGCAATTTTCTTTGTTTTTTTCGCGTGTATCGAAATTGTTACGCGAATGGATTGATTCTGAAATGTTCTCAATGTCTGTCAGAAAAATTTGGGGGCTTTACTTCCACAAGGTTATTCTCTGGGATTATATTTTATGTTTCAATAGATAAATGGATGGGATGGACGATCTCAATAAATAAAGGAAAGTTTTTTGAAACATGTGCGTGTTTGGAAAGAATAGAATCCAAGCTTTTATCGCTGAACACGAAATTAATGCTTTTTAAATGTATTGTAAAAAATAGAAAAGGTGATCAAACGGTCAATTAATATCCGTATGATTATTTAGTTTTTTAAAAGTATTACCTTTTTAAGGATTAGATTCAGAGTAAGTTTAAATAATTTTAATTGTCATTGACAATGTCACTTGTCCCTGTCAAGTTGTCAGAATAGGGATTAGAGTAAGACTTGTTAGCACACTTAACTAAAATATTAACATTTTTTGATCGTTTACTACTTTATCTTCCTATTCTAATACCGGCTTTCAATTTTAATAAAAACTTGAAGAATTTAGTACATTTAGCATGCGGAATTATACCTGGATGGAGAAAATCACAAACTCCGTTTTAACAAACTTGGATAAAATGGTCGTACAGCTCGCAGACCTTAAAATTCAACACTAATTTTTCCACTATAAGGAAAGTTTACTATATAAAAGTTTACTTTAATTTGATTTATTCTAGTTTATGCTTACAAAACTAGCTTTATTTTCTGTAGTTATTGATTTTTTTCTGGAATTAATGAATGCATATAAGAATTCCAGAAAATCCATTCTTGTGAAAGTCAAGTTAACGGTTTGGCATTGCATTCTACATGGAAATTGTTGGAAACAATCCAGCTAACCGCCGGAAAGCTCCGGGGTGTTTGTTCTTTTGCCAAACTATTTAACTATTTAATTGTTCTGAATGCGCTTATCTTAAAATAAAGTTAATCACAACATAAATTTGTTGGAAACAATCCAGCTAACCGCCGGAAAGCTCCGGGGTGTTTGTTCTTCTCCAAACTAGTTAACTATTTAATTGTTCTGAATGCGCTTATCTTAAAATAAAATTAATCGCAACACAACTTTAATGCTGATGACGGAACGAACAATCTATTATGCGCGTTCTTTATTTCTATTAAAACAACTGAAAATATTCGCAACAATCACTGAAAATTATATTTTAAAATTAATCAAAATCAATCAGTAAAAATATTACGCAGCACTCTTCTCTTCGACTCACTCCAAGCTCTCTGTCTTAATAATGAATTCTACCTTCCCCTTCTATTCTTCTTACATGAACTCGAGTCCCTTCTTACAAAAACGTATATGCAACGTTTTCTGCCTACTTAAAATACATTAAGGGCCCTCTCAAAAGTTGAAGCATTTCATTCTTCCTATCTTATCCATGTTTTAACTTGCGTAACTCTTTAGCTAAGAAAAGCTCATAACTCATTCGTTTTGTCTATTTTCTACTGTAAAACTACGATTCAATTACGACATTAAATTAACATATTTTGTTCTAGAAAACTGTGCTTTTCTGGAATATTCAATAAAATTAAAATTAGGCAAGCAAAACTTGATTATCGTTTTTATTAGATAGTCACAAATTAAGCATTAAGCACATTTTAATTATAAAAAACATTGGCATTTAAACTATTTTGATTAATTGTTT
>JAANSO010000186.1:0-62255 GCA_036507315.1 Lepidocyrtus fimetarius
TATATGAATTAAATAAACGACTCATATTTCTTTTTACAAACCAACATTTATTGTTCAATTGCATAATATTCGTAATGATAATAACGTAGAATGCAATCGACATCATCTTTACAAGATTTTTGTTGCTAAAAAACTTAGATTTCAAATCTACCTATTTTTAATACCATCTCCAAACTCGGCAAAGTTAAGATTGAGTGGTTGTCTAATTTAAGAAAGTAATTTTACGGATGGTCGATATAAGCCAGTATCACACCAGCATAAAAATTATCTATTTTTGATAGTTTTACTTGCGCGTATTTAAAGTTGAGTGCTTACTACGAAATACGATGCCAAACGTCTACCCTTCTTTTTTTCTGAATTTGCTATGCCTTCCAATTACCACATTGATAAATTGCATGAAAAATTTGATATGGTAGTAGATTCATTGAATAAATGAATGAGTGTTGCAAAAAAAGAAGAAGAATTTGGAATGCCAGAGCAGAGAGAAGCGTCTTCTTGACTCACTCAAAGGTAGATGCTCAAGTAAAATGGAAGTCGAACATGAGAATAGCTCAAAAGAAATCAATGAATCGTTTTGATTTGATTGTTGTTACGCCATCTGATTCACTTTTTTTACCGTCCCTACTATCTTTCAAATGTATGTCGCATGAAAAAGTAGCTCTCATTTATATATGTAATTTTTCAGCTAAAAATAAGCAAACGAAGGAAGTAAAAATGAATTACGGATTATTATTCATTCCTTTAAGTGGCCGTCATCGTGTGCCCAAATTCAATGTGTTGCACATTTTTTGATTAAATAAATATTTATCAGAGCAAATTATGCTTTATTCTGCAATATAAAAATAGAATGTGGCTTTGTAGTTCTGTTGAAGAGGAGAAGATGAAGAAGCTTTTTCAAAGTGTTTATCAAATTAAATAAATAGAAACTATGCATAAAACCATTGCATTTCCGCGTGTCCATTTTACATTTATTATTACGATAACGAAACATTTCATGATTATAGTGCTCAAGTAGGGAGCCCTCGACAAATTGCTGTTCACTTATGCATTTCCAACTTTGCAATTACAAAGAAATCCGTTCATTGAAAAGCTCAACGTGTAAGCAAACCAAACATAAGAAAAGTGTTTCCTTCTTATTTAGTAATGGTAAAAAGATCTTTCAAAAAAAGAAATGACAACGTTTTCACTGTTTGAGACCGTCGTGTATAGAAATACAAAGTTACTAAATAAATGATTACATCTAATGAATTCTTTTTCACTTACTCAGTAAGAAATAGTAGTTTCAAACTTTATGACTGAAAGAAAACGCATTTTAAGAAGTAAAATTTAAGCAATAATTAAATTTAATTTCACCTATGTTTTTCTTAAACATTAGGTAGTACTTTAAGGCTATGATTTATGGAAAATTGTGAATTGCTTAATGTAAATTGGTAGATGTTACTCGAGTGCATTTGTCAGTCCAGAATGAGTGCTACCATGTGGGATGAGATGAATTTTAATGACGCCGCGAATCAGCACTTTTCAACAATTATTTACCTACATCGTTGTAAATATTCGCAGCGTTTTTCGACCTTATAAGAACAATTTTTTGTTTAGTATTTGTTGTTATTTTTCAAATAAATGTCACGTCGAGGTCTTCAATTTTACTACAAACGTACAAGAAAACGTTGCAAAATCTAAAATCATAGTGTTTGCTATTTTTTAACAAGTGCAAGTAATAATGAGAATTAAATGGAGATGTTTCTTTAATTTCACTTTTCCTTGCCGTCGTCGTGCAAAATTATGAACTGGTGATGATTAACTGTCCTCGAGATTACGTTTATTTTATTTTAGCAGTAATCATATCAAAACAACCGTACTTGTCCTTCATGATTCTATTTTCATCTTTCTGTAGCACAAACATTACTGTTGGTGCTAAACCTACTGCTAAAATAATGATGAATGCCAGGAATGATAATGAGAAGTTTTAAGAAGATTTGTTCTTACAACTTCCTATGCAGTTTCTTTTTTTCTAAAATAGTAAATGTGTTAGAAAGAGAGATGATTATGATTGTACCGGTGAAGAAAGAGATGATGATGCTGATAGTCAAGGCAATTGTTTTGTTATTTCCCCTTCACTTTTTCTGCATTCTGGTTTTCTTGTCAAAATTTGTGACAGGCTTTAGTTTGAAGCGATAATTGAGGTGATAATGACATTTTACTTATATTTATTTTATCGTTGATAATTTCGCGGTCTTTAAAATTCTAGCACATTGATGGAGCCAAAGATTTGTAATTTTACCGCGTTCAATATCATACGCAACAACTGAGCAACTATATGAATGGTTTATCTCATAGAAAACTAACTTTTAGGGACAATGTTCATTGTCCATTTTTATGAGCAAAGACGTAAAATATAAAATTTTAAATTATGTTTCGCTTTCTTATCTGGATTTAAAGTGGTCATTTTGCAGTTTTTAAAAAGGATTTTGCCGAGATTGCTGACCAAGTGAAGATACTTTTCGCAGGTGTTGGATTTATTACTTTACAATTAAAAATAGGCTTATTACAACTGGATTTGGAGCGTTTACCCAATCGTGACTTGTTAACTTGTTATTACAATATCATATTCTATTTGTTTTCTTTAATTACCCCCTGTCAGTTCATGGAACATAACGGGGGACCACCTGCTCCCCTATGAGCATCAGTGTTATAATTGCGCGTCCTATATATTTCAAAAGATATTTACACTTCGCATATTCGTACGAAAAAGGATTAACGGAAACTGCAGTGCATATAATAGGAAAGATTTATGACGATGACATGACATGTGTAGATGAATAATATTCTTTAAAAAGATCTAAAGCTAGGGCCATAATGATATTACATTGACAGTTGTGAGCAGAATAAACTTGAAAAACCGTGTAAGCAGCAACGTCATGTTGGTCTTTTTTTTGTTGCTAAAATGCAGATGTCAATTGCTCACTGAACAATAAAAATATATTTTGAAAGGGATGCAGTTCAAGAAGCTTTCCGTCATTATCAACACAATTTAAAAGGAGAGACGGATATCAAGTGAGGGACATCACATATATTGAACAAACTAAGATTTGCTAACTAAAAAAGCGCGTTTTGTGTCTTTGTGCTGGTGACCAACTTAATAATTCTCAAATGAGCCTCTCAAAAAACTCAAAGGTTGAAACCATTTCAGTTGTTCACTTGAGTAATTGTAAATTGAGGCTGTCACATCAAATGATGGAGCCATTAACAATTTAATAGATGTCATGGGAAGCAATTCGGCATTTTCTTTGAATTTTTCATACTTGAAAACTACTTTTTACTCCCACTAATATCGGAATAGGTGTATTTTTGTTCTTCCACAGCTTCATTTAGCGTATTTTTGTCAAACCCATTTCTAATTCACATTGATTAGCAGTACACTTCTTTGCTTGTTTAGTACTTATAAATCGACTTTAAAGTAAAAACGGAAGTACGTTTTTTAAATTAGAGAGAATTGTGTCACAAATTTTGAATTGCTTTACCAGAAGATTTTGCAAAATGCACGATTTAAAAAGCAAATATCCTTTGAAAATGCATAAAAAAGGAAAAGTCATTTCGTAATTGAGAGACAATGCTTCATGAAATTTCATGTCTTATTTACAATGAATTATGCTTCGTTGGCTACCACAAGTAAACCCAGAATTTACTACCTGGTTTCATTCTTCATATTTAAAAGTATCAACGAGAGTGGCAACAAAAACGTAATGCATTTATTTTAATGAACGATAAAATTAATTTTGCTCGATATAGTAGATGAAACTTAAAGAGAAACTGTTTTAATATTTTTGTATATTTTCAATGTGCTTTTGCTCGCATATTTTTTCTCATCTTAAAAATCTGTAAATTTCTACTGCACGAAAGAATTTCATTGTTCATCTCTGACCTCATATTTCAACGTATCCCTGGATATTTGCTAGCGGAACTGAAGATAGGTATTAATTTGCTTTTGGTAAAAAAATTGACAAATTTGTTTTAAGAAAAATCGAACTTAAGAAAACGTGCCTTGTGCGTTTGTATCCTTATCACGATTTAGATTTTGTTGCGGTCTCGTCACCTTTATAAGAACTTTGTAGGCTATCACTCAGAATTAATTTTCGATTTTCTTAAAAATCTTTTTAAAAGTCTTACTAGTACCTAATTAATATTTGAAAGTTGAGTTACTTACCAGTGCTATAGTTTGATATGGCATGCAAAGACATCTGGACATCTTCCCAGTCAGCCGTTAGCCGTCGGACAAGAAGATATGCATCCACGGGATGTTCAACTACTTCTTTCGGATGATTTCTTCCATTTACCAAAAACTGCTTTTGAGATTTCACGTAGCTATCAAGTAAAACAATTCAGTCAAAAATATAATAGAAATTTAATTGAAATTAGGTCAACATTCAATTACGCTCCTGCAGAGTGCGAGTAGGCAATGAAATATTTAAGTCTTTGCTAAGGATAGTTCTGACTCATCATTATTGAATTGCATCCATTGCATATTGTGAAAATGGCGAAAACTTTCAAATTATATCCTTCTTTGAAAAGTAAAGGGGTGATGTGGTATTGTAAAGCAAGTCATTAATCACAGAAATGATCCTATGCAATATAATTTATGTTGTTTACACGATGACAGGTAAAAATTAGCGAGCGGCAAAATATTAACAACGGTGGTCATTAGTGTGGAAACGGAGTAAAATAAGAATGACTTGCCAATTTTAATTAGACGATGATCCACTTACTAACAGTGGCATTGTTATAATTTATTTTTTATTGGATAATTAAATTGGGACGGGTATACCATGCATATAGTTGATGTATTTTAACTACATTGAGAGGAAATCTGCCTCACAGCGATTTTCATTTTCCAATTAAATGACTGACACATGTAACAAATGATTTTTGTTTAAATCGTAAAACTTGAGACAGGGAGTATGGAAGGGGACTTACGATTTGATTATGTTTGTTCTGCTGATAGTGTACTCTACAAAGGTGTCCAGGAGCTCGACAATCTGCAACTCGTGCTCTATCAAATCTTCCAGTTTACTTGTTGATGAAAACAGATCCTCTCTTTTCCCTTGTAAATGTCCTGTTTTGGATTCCACATTGCCTCCAGCAGCTGCCGTTGTTGTTTGAGCTTCGTTTTGCTCAAAAAGTAATACAAAACTTATAAGCAATACGTATTTAACACCGTATCGAACAATTTTCTGTTCCATCCTTCTTAAATTTTCATAAAAAATCAATCCCATTTTCCCCCTTTTCCATTAATGCAATCTGAAATTGAGTTATCGTTGAATATTATCACCGCTACTGTTTACCTAGCTGCTTGCTCCTTCACTACTCTTTGTAATTGAATATTGTTTTCTATAATAATAATAATAAGGAACAGTTCGCCTATTCGGTTTCACTAAACGCACGCTTTCGATATTCACTTCACGTCCATATTTCTTACTAATACTTTCCTATTTATCTTCTAAAGAGAAACTACGCATAAGTGGGAGTCTTAATTATTCTTGAAAGGATTTTACATTTTTCTCCACCTTCTCAGCGTTAATACTATTGTGACCAAAAAGACGTGTTGGAGCAGTCAGAACGTCTTTGAAGATACTAAAAAATGATGCTAACTAAAATAAACGTTTTCCCTCTCACTATTACTTAAATATATGGCAGAATGTTGTAGCAGCAGCTCACACATTTTTTCTTGACGCGTGTGCATCCACCGCTTGAAACTTTTTGACTAGTTGAGATATTCTTTAGTGTCCATTATTTTAACAAAATGGATGAGCACCAAAAAGGGCACATCAAAAATAGAAGAGGGAATAAGGGATAAGTTGAAGATGCCACTGCAACGGTTTACAACTACGTAATAATATCCTGTGACTGCATTGATGATGATATGGTTGTATAAATCAATTATTTGCTAAAACACCTTTAATATATCCCTTCTGTACTAGTGGGATTAGAAAATAAGCAAATTTGAGTAAGTCTGTGGTTTTTAACTCGTAAAAATTTATTTACTCGTAAAAGTAAGGCCATAAAAAGAGAATAAAGTAATGAATATTTGTAATTTCTAAATTTAAAAACGTCACCAATGCACAATTTTATGGCTAACTTTCATTGCTAAACTTAGACTTGCGTAAGATAAGCTGTTTTTTCATTCAGTGTCATTTGTCATTCGTTTGCATGCGTTTGGTAATCCAATTTTTTAGATTTAAACCAAAACTTGAGTAAAAACGAATTAAAAAACAATCAAAGTTGTAACATGACTAATTTTATGTCAATAGGCAATAGTATAAATTATCATTCCATTTTAGGGGAAAATGAAAATTGTCACAGTATCATTGAGGATGATGAGTAATATTGATACCATGAAAATGATAAATTCTCGATGAAGCTTTATATTAAATGTCATTATTTCAGTAGTTTATCAACATAGTTGCGGCAATCAATAGGGGGATTTAACAAAGTAAATATTGATAATGGCATAGTTACTTCCTTAACCTGGAAAAGATTTTAATGGACACTCACAAGATGAATTGGGGTAAATATCAGTAAAATATGACTCAAGGTGGTAGTTGATGATCATTACATTATTAATAAAACATCATTGATCATTTTCTTTTTCTGATAGGTTTATGCTCTTATCTCTTGTACATAAAGGTTTCTCTCCAATAAATTAAACCTCAGTCGGAAAACGGGCGAGTAAAGTGCATCCTTTTAGTACACGCGTTGTTGTGGTCGCTCGCTCCTCCGAATGCATTTTGACCCTTTAGGTAAGCAGAGATGAGCCGAATAATTGAGGCAATAAAAGCTGTACTTAATCTTATCATCTCAACCATTTCATCCAAATCCAGCTTGTCAAACACTTTTTTCTATAACAACTAATCGTAAAGTGATTACACATTGCCTGCTTCCCAGCTTGAAGTAACACCAGAAGCGTTTTTCTCTATTTGTCTGAGTTTGATATTGCTACCGAAGTGTAATTATCCGCGTGTTTTACAACTCCCGGATTTATTGTCCCAGGCAGGCTGTTCTGGTAATCATCCCCTCATCATCTGCATAAATTATTATTGTTCATAAATTAGAACGGCTTTGGTTGACTAAATGAAATTAGTTCAGGGAACAGCACCAATTATTATTGAGCTATAATCCGTTGTCTGAGGATATTACTCTAATCAGTTTGAATTTGTCAACAGGGCCACACTGATCGTTTTTAAACTTGGGTTTAAAAATTTCAAACTATAGATTAAACTGGTTTACTAGTTGCAAGTGATTGTGAACAGTAAAACTGTTAACTTAATTGTTAAATTAAATATTTGCGGTGGGAAATTATCGCCTTAAATGAGATACAAACTTGTACCACCGTCAAAAATGAAAAGCTTTCGAATTGACGACATTTTAGTAAGTTCCACCAAAGAGGAGGTTTCAGGTTCCATGCCTGGAAAAGCTGGAAGTTTGGAAGGAGAAACTATCTCAGAAAGAGACTCCACTTCGGAGGATGAAGTCAGCACAGACAATAGTCCTACAGAAAAAGACTGGATGAAATCTGAAAGGCAGAAGGATGAAACCACTCGTCATCCAAACTATCAGATTCCTTTTGCCCCCAGACGGCATTCAGAATTCGGAGATGCTACAAACCTAAGAAATGACAGATATTGGCCGTATCAGTATCAGGCAAGCAGTAAGGAAGGAAGATTTTCAACGTATACATCATCTCTTCATCCTTATTACACTTCAGAGCATTTGCTTAAGTTCCAAAGCCGCGGAGGCGTTCTCAAAAATTTTGGAAATATTCCTCATCATTTCTCATTGCATCCTGCAACTCTTCACAATCCTCTACATCGAAGTGGAAATCCTAATTTAGTTGGGAGTCTAGACTATCATTATGCCCCACATGGTTTTGTAAGTCAGTTTGGGATTCCATTGTCCGTGGCTGGGGAGAGAGAGGCTTACTTTCCAAATAATCGATATGAAGACAGAGATCACTGTAAGTACATTTTAGAAAAAAATGCTCTAACAATTTAATTTTGGGAAATTATAGAAAGCTTATCATACTTCCTCATTATACTATCAAACCCAGCAGTTTTATAATTTAAAGATAATTTTACAATGGTTTAGAACAATCACAATTTAGTCGGATTCCTATAAAGTTTTAAGGTAAAAGTGATTAATAACTGATAAAAATTACAATTTTGATTAAATTGAAAATTCAAAATAATCCTTTCAAAGTCATAAAACCATATAGATTCACCTTGTAGGCAAAT
The DNA here is from genome assembly GCA_036507315.1 of Lepidocyrtus fimetarius. Lineage (NCBI taxonomy): Eukaryota > Metazoa > Arthropoda > Collembola > Entomobryomorpha > Entomobryidae > Lepidocyrtus > Lepidocyrtus fimetarius. The sequence continues at coordinate 8,286 of JAANSO010000186.1, forward strand.
AGGTGATCAGCAAATTAACGATGATGATGACAAGATGACGATCAAAAATAGTTTTTGTCGAGAATTGATGTAAGCAGCCGGTAATCCTCTCTCCAGTATTGATCTATTTTAAGCTTTCAAATGATTAATTACTGTCTAATTATCATAATTATTGGAATTAATGAACCCGAAATAAGTATCATTTTCAAGCTGGTACCATTAAGCAATTTGATTTCATTCACTTCAAATATAATTAAGTATATGAGACTAGAGATGAGGATAAAGGTTGGCTTTGTTAACTCAATCCGTTATTATTATTATTTTGATAAATGTTTATGACTGACAAAATCATTACGCTTTTTGTCCTGGCGGTTGATAACTTCTACAATGATAATGATGCGAATGTTTTTAATCCGCCTGTAATCTGTATTACGTAGATTGAGCACCAAAATAATAGAGTAAAACTCATAGGTCCACTTTAAAGATGCATTAAAAGTTTGTAAATAAAAGTCTGGCATGTTTGCTTACGTTGATTATGTGCAGTTGAGATTAGTGAGATTTTTGTGGAAAATTTGATAAGTTTGATAAAACAGAGATGGATGAGGGCTATAATTGTTCTCTCTGACGCATCATACATACGTAAATCTTTCTAATCCTATTCAAAAATGTTTTTGAAAGGTGATTATACAATTCTAATTAATAAAGTTGATAATCTTTATGCTGCGGTAATAAAAATTGTAAAAATCAGGAACCTTAAAAATGGTATTTTTACTTGGTTGGTAATAAAATTTAAAATATTGAATTAAAAAAGCAATACTTAATTAGTTTTACAAAAAAACCCAAAGATTAATAGATATAAATTAATAAAATTCAGATCAAAAGTGCTTAAAGAAAAGTGTAATAATAGGAAGAAGTACAGACAGGTGTAATGTGCAAACAAGAACAAGACTTAAGGGCTGCATTTAAAAAGGGAGATAAAATTCGTGACTGAATGACGCAAAGAAATGGTCCCCTTATCAGTTTTATGACTATGTGAGAGGATGATCTTATGATCTTCGCTACATAATGCCGGAGATGAAAGAAGAGGGGCACTCTAAAATGTGCAATCGATAAAATACTTTAATGAACACGAGCACATTGTGATTGCAAGGAGATGCGAAAACAAGGGAACCGTATGAATAAATTACATACTCTAGTTGACAGTGATTGGCACTGATAAGGATTCATTTTATCCAAGTATCTCGCAAAAAGAGCTTTACACGGTTTGTTGACTTGAATTGAGCGAGCTAATCCAATTTGATTGACATATTTGGAAGTTTACGTCTGTTTCAAACAATTCAATTGTTTCTTATCCATAAACATATGTAGCGAGTAATACTTGAATAATGCTTTGAAATTGCAGATCCAATGTATTCCTTAAACCGATCCGTATACCCTTCAAGTTGCAAAAGAAAAGGAGGACAAATTCGGTTTAATAACTCACAAACGGGGCAATTGGAGAAGGCCTTTGTCCAACAAAAGTATCTGAATGCTACAGACAGAAAGAAACTGGCACAGTCTCTTGGCCTGACTGACCGCCAAGTAAAGACTTGGTTCCAAAACAGGAGAGCAAAGCTAAGGAAAAGCAAAGGGATGATGTGTGGTGCGTTGGAGGTGCGAAATAATTAATCTATTTAAAGTATTATCCCTACGCCACACTTTAAACAAATGTTTTAAAGATTTTTTATTTCTACAGTTGCCAGGTTCTCCCCCAGAACAGGATGGGTCGCCAATCTATGATGAATCTACATTGGATGAAATGCACGACATAAAAATCAATGTAGATTAGAGATTCAAAAAATGACATTCGAGTATTATTTAAATTGTTTATTATGGATCTGCAGTCGATTCATTGTACATTCTGTAAATAAACTTAAATTATTTGTTTCTGACAAAAAGAACACAGTTAAGTATAGTTTTACATAACGAATAAATTATTTCACGAAGCTATTTAAACAAACGGAAAAATACAGTTCACCACAATCCACCTGTTACTAGTTTTTAGATGGCTTGTTGAAGTATTGGAGTTATCAATGCATATTGATTTAGACAATGGTTTCCGCACTTGTTGGCTGAAGAGATCGCAATTTGACAAATTCCTGTTCTATTAGATAGCGCAATTCATTCAACTCTTCTTGCGTTTCAATAATTGCCTTATCAACAGATAATGACACTCTCACGCCACCGTTGTATGACAGGAACATGACGCCAAGACCTATGCGGAGTTTAAAATTGATAAACAAATTCTTGAAATTCCAAATGCTAATTAATCAATATTGACAGCGAATGTGTTACCAGCGCTTCCTCGCATGTGTGGAACCCAGCTCATAACATCGTCAATGTACTGACTTTTGTAAAAAGCATTGACAAGAAAGTTAGGCCCTGGAAAGTTTGAAATGATCATTGTTGTCATCCAATTCGTACCCCAAAAGTCTGTCAGCCAATTAGGAGCACTCAGCAGGATGGGCACGGTGACAAAATTTGTAAGAAGAATAGGAGACTTCTTTAAGTTTTCCACAGAGGTGTTAGCCAAGCGTAATCTTTCCTTTGGGCATGATTTATGTACAGGAAGATCAAAAACCCCGACACTCCTTTTGACACGTAAAAATTTTATTATATTGTTCATTGCAAGTATAGATTTTTATTTGGAAGTACTGACCAGTGGTTAACCAATGTGTCCATTGGATGTTCCTTCCAAGGCATGGGCGTCAGACCTCTCATGATTCTCGAGTTTAATCTTCCTTTTCCCTTTTTATCGATAAAAGCATGAATCCCACCAGATAAGCCTGCTAAAAGTGTAGCGGTAACACAAACACCGAACCTTTTGCTGGTGTTTTTCACATCCGAAAATGATATTTTCTCTGTCATTGTAAACTGCCATTTCTTTGTCAACCTATTGGAAGGAAGGTGCCACACGGTTCTGTCGATGTTGAAAAAGAATTGGAGGAAATGATAGTATGGTGTGAGGCAAATGATAGCAAGATACAGAAGCATTGTCATGAATGGTGAAATACGCCGAGCTGGGGGTTTTGGTATGGCACTCAAAGGATCCCCACACAGGTTTGCCATGATCAGTTTCATTATGGAATAACCATCTCCGATGGCATGATGAATTCTAAATACTACAGCACTTTCTAGATTTTTGTGCGTGTCAGAATCTATATTTTTCGCAATTTCGGTTGTCCTAACGTCGAGATGAACTTCTGCGGTTGATCGTTTAAACTTTGGAACTACAAGAACTTCCCATGGAGACATTCCGTAAGAAAAAGGGGATGTTGCGACTGATCCCAACCCTTTCATTAGATCTTCTTCTGTCACAATCCCATCGTTATTGTTTGGATCTCCATCGACGTAATCTACAGGGTTGTACTCCCTCACGTGCTTCTCCAACTGGAAGTTTTCTTCCCATTTCCAAAATGTGAAACCAAGCCAGGTTTCAAAATATTGTTTTAGCTTTAAGTAGCTCAAATTGCCCCTTGAATCCTTTCCGTCTAGTACTTCCTTTTCAAATGCTCTTCTAATTGTTGCTATGTTAGCTTCACCTTTTAAAATAAATAACACGGTGATCATGCACTCGCAAAGTTTGGAAGTGTCGTCGAGTCCAACAAGTGCATCGCGTGAACTCATCATTCCAGCCCAGTTCGGATGCAACCATTTTTGAGCAACATTTATGACGAACCTTACGAAATAAACCCAGCATTAATTACTTTTAACAACTATCACATTCATCTATTAAAATAAAGACTTACCTATAAATATACAATGGGGTCATTAGCAAAATGAATACTGGGATTATGGCAAGATAAACCAAAAAGCACAAAATTATTAATATGGCTTTTATTACAAAACTCAACAATTTCTTAATAAAACTCCCCCCTGACGTCCCCCTTGAATTTCCCATTGTGGAACACTCTTTTTAAAATATTACGGGATTATTTACACATTCAATATTTTAAAGAAATTTGGCACTTCCGTGAAGTTGGAACCTCACATCGTAGCAGGTCACACAAAGACGAAATGAGCTTCTGCTTCATGAACTGGCAACAACGCTCCACTTTGCCTGCAATGATGATCTATTGCATAAGGAAAATCCAATCTTCATTTCCAATAGCAGACGCTAATTTTTTATTAATAATGGGCTTAAGGACAGCTAGATACAAGACTAACAACAAAGCTAATCCTTTTTTAACGCAGGCATTAATTGAATACCTTATCATTCTTTACAAAACAACATTTTACATCCTTCCTCTTCCAATATAGAGATTACAGAAATCCTACTACATTAAGCAACAAACAAGGAGGCCACAATTTTGACCAAAATTTGGCAGTGTCTAAGTAAAGCGAAGAAGCAAAATATGATAGTCTGAGGTAGATGCAGTTTCTACTTCAATTAATCTTATGGGGCAATGTCATAGCAATCACTACTTTGTCATATGAAGCATCAACATTGTTAAAATCAAACTATGCTTATAAAGAAGAAAAACGCTTTGCCTCGGCGTCGCGGTTGTTATATAATATTCCTTTTGCACAATGAAAAAATATAAGTCAAGGTGAAGATATCATAAAGATCTTTCGGCCATTCTTTCCGCTGTCATTTGCTTAATAATCTCTTGTTTTTTTTTACAAATTAGGGGCTTACATTCTCCTTCCATGGGTTTTTCGCAAAATTGCAATAAAAATGCAGACATGAAGTAATTCGTGACGGAAACGGAAATGACCCTAAGCATATCATTAATTTGGTGGATGCATATACATTTTAAAATTTCATTTAGTAAAACAACCAATAAAGTTTTTAATGGAGCCAATAACAATGGTTCAATTGTGTTCGGTGTTTATGTTAAGAAGTCTATGTTTTCAGACAAAATGAATAACTAAAGTTGATATCCTTACGCTGCATTCTGCTATAATAGGTTAAGGCAGCGGGATTTGCTATTCCAGAGTAGAAAAATTTATCTAACGTATATTATATTCTGACAAATATAAACGAGGACTAGATATTCATGCAAATATACTTGGCTTGAAACAAGTATATTATGATACATAGTTTAGGCATATAAGGATCTATAAAGTTACATGTACCATGAATTAGGAACTTTTAAGTTAATATCAAATAATCCAGACATCTAATATGACTATTGAAATACCTAATTTCAATTTTAGGAATTTAAATAATCTTGGAATTATTAAGAAATTCAGTCTGAGTTTATTTTAACTTTCTACAGAATTTCAGCCACCTAAATTTAATTTTTAAGTAGAAATTATTGATGCCGACATAGCCCACATTTCAGAACCAGACAACAATGACTTTTTAAAAAATATCCATTCTTTGCTTTTATAATAATCCAGCACCATTGTAAATTACAAATTGTGTCATAAAAATGGCCAATATTTCATTGTGAGGAGTTAAATAAAACAATAAATTGCGATTTACATATTGGTCAGACCATTATAAGAAAAATTAATGATAAATTGTTGAATAAGTTAATACGTTTATGAATAGAAAGTAAAATTGAAAGTTTTTGTATTCTCCTTCTCGAGTTTTCTATTTTCACCTCATAAGCCTTTTTAAGAACACATTTGAACTCGCCGTAGAGACTAATCAACATCTAATTTTAGCGCAATTCCAGACAGTCCACAGGGTCCTTATCATATCAAGCAAAGATGTTAGCTTATTGGGTTAATTTAAGTGGAAAGAATTCAAACGGAATGGCCAACAACGGCAGCAACCTCAATTACGGTAAAATTAGATAATATTTTTACATAAAGCTCAATCTGCAAACAAAGTTTTTCTTTGTATGATGATTGTGGCTATAGACTGGGATTATGTAATGAGCTGTTGTGTGCGCTGGGAAAGTAAAAGAAGCTTCATAGTAGAATGTGAAATCATATTACTTTCTATATTTGAGACGTGTAGTACAGAGTACATTTTCTATAGAGGTTATCATCATCATCCATGATTTTTAGGCAGGGAGGTGTGTAGAGTTGAGACCATCTGTAAAATAAGCATTTTCCCTGCTGCAACCATTCGATTTGTAGTACAGAAGAGAGGAGAGATAGGAACAGAGAGGTTGTCTGTATTATTCATTGAACTTGAATCATCATTCGATCCCACCATCACACACAGCATTGCATAGACTTTAATTGAGTTCGGGTGTCGATGATGACGAGACTACTGATCAATGACTAATAGACAAAAAAGGTGCTCTTTTCACTATAAATAGTTGAGTTTTGGGAAATAGGGAAGTTTCAAAAAGAGGAAGTCATAAATTACCTGAATTTTTCCCATTTCCCTATTTCTTCATAGAATTTTAAACACTGGCATATTTCCCTGTTTAAAAATTGTGTTTAAAGTCGTATCGTATTTACCACCTTCAGGTAATTTTTTTATATCTTTTCAATGCAAGGTCTTTTCAATGATTCGCGTGTTTGTTCATTATATAATTTGTAGTAGTGATTTTAAGGTTAATTTTGTTGAATATTCTATTTAGGGTGGTACTATCCCCTTGTAAACATGTCTGGAGACCAAAGAACAGTTATCAAAGGGAATCCTTCCCAGTATGTCAAGTTGAATGTGGGAGGTTGTTTGTACTACACAACCATCGGTACTTTGACCAAGGCTCCAGACACTATGCTCCAAGCAATGTTTTCTGGAAGGATGGAAGTCTTAACTGATCCTGAAGGTACTTTGTGTAACATTTTTTGAGGAAATTGTAGTTTTAGTAGTTCAGGTCAGATATAGTAAGTATTAGTTTGGAAGCTGAGACGTTTTTTGGAAACTCTGGCTCCATATAACACTCACAGATAATAATATTAATGATATAATTACCTTTGCATAGGATGGATACTGATTGATAGATGTGGGAAGCATTTTGGAGCTATTTTAAATTATCTCCGGGATGGAAATGTTGGTCTTCCAAGTAACTCGCAGGATTTGGAAGAAATACTAGCTGAAGCCAAATTTTATTGTATTGCTGGTCTCATCAATCAATGTGAAAAAACGCTAGAAAATCGCAATGCTGTCTTAAGTCCTGTTTGTCAGGTGCCGTTTATTACTTCAGAAGACGAACGAAAGCAATTTATTGCCAATGCTACGAAGCCAGTGGTTGAGCTGCTCATTAATCGCCACAATAATAAGTACTCTTACACAAAGTAAGTTACCCAATACTAATACCACCATACACAAGAAATACTCACCCAGATATATGTATCTTGCTTCTAACGACTTATCTTGACAGATGTAACATTATTTTTTAAATTATAATTTCAGCACATCGGATGAAAATCTTCTGAAGAATCTAGAAATGTTTGACAGGCTCGCTTTAAGATTTAATGGACGAATTCATTTTATCAAGGATGCCATAGGTCCTTCTGAAATCTGTTGTTGGAGATTTTATGGAAATGGGAAAAAGTTTGCAGAAGTATGCTGCACTTCAATTGTATACGCGACAGATAGAAAACACACTAAAGTATGCCTGAATATTTCAAAATTGAAATCCATTTGTGAAAGCTTGCTTTAGAAAATTATATGATTTTGATTGGTTGCATATTTTTACGAAAAGGTGGAATTTCCTGAAGCCCGGATCTATGAAGAAACTTTGAACTCTTTCTTGTATGAAAATCGCCCTGGACCAGATCAAGAGCTAATGCGTGCCACATCAGTCGGTGGAGTCTTCGGAGTTGGGGGAGTTGGCGTTACTAGCTGTACTTCCGACGAGGAGGAGGATCGAAGGAATCATCACCGCTCATCAAATATGACACAGAGTATTTTAAAAAGATAATTTTTCAGAAAAATTATCCAAATCAACATTGATTTTTAAGCATTTATCAGATATTTACATTACGGTTCTTTCTGCAAATTATTTACAATATTTTCACAACAGGCATTACATCTTTTTTAATTGCTGGTCCACAGCAATGAGAAGATGTTTTGTATATAAAAATGCAAATCTAATGATCAGACCTTGTCCAGATGTGACGTTGGCATAAACATAAAACTGAATCACGTCTTCTTTTCAATCGAAATGATTTGAAGTAGAAAAACGTATTTTTTGACGAATTAAGTTACATAGCATAAATATTGTAAATTAGTTGCATAATATATATTGTTATGGGGTCATTTCCCGCTTTCTTGTTATTAATATTACTTGTTAAAATCAGAATCGTTTTTAAACTTGTTTTTCCCTAAATCTGTCATTGTCTATTGTCTAAGGTTTTTTGGGGAACTAGCTTTGTTTAGAAACATGAATACATCCGCTTTTTTGTTAAAAATGCAACTCATTTGTTGGCTCTTGTAATAGCTAATTTCCACCTCGGCTGTTATTTTGCATTTTTTATTTATTTTTATTTGCTTTTTATATTCAAGGTCACGATGTTCAAAAATTCTCTCTGTCAGGTCTAAGTTCACAACTGTCGGTCACATTTCAAAATGACAAAGCACCAAAATCTCAAACCACTAATATAACACCTCGTCTAGTTCAATCCCGTGGTAACAATCGAGGATGGGACCAGTTTGTTTCAGAAATAAACAAACTATTTCCTCATGTACCACCGCAGGGATCCGCAGCCGCATCAAGTAAGTCAAGTAACTCAGGAGTGAATATAGCTCGATTTAAAAAATGAATAGTTGAAGAAATTAGTTTTTTTAAAATGATGAAAGGGTTGTCCAAACACAAGCCAATCACTCAATAGATCTGTATATTGTGAACATGTGGACTGAACTGATGAGACTTATATTTATTCGTAATTGTGAGCTAGTAGTGCACTTGATCTGATATGATTTTATTTTCTTGTATGCTTACGTCACGGCGATCCTTGCAATTTCTAATATTACTATTTATTGTACCAGTCGAATCCTCGCTAAAAGGCATTGAAAATGTGTAGCTACCATTATCTAATAATATTGTTTCAGTTTAAACTCCATGTTTTGTAATTTTATGATTTAATTATAGAATTTGTTCGAACTAATGTAAGTATGTATCTATTTATGTTAAGTGTTATACTTTTTGTGGCTTTCTCACATGTCTGGTAATCTTTCAAACGTAAAATACCCAAAAGGTCAACTGGTCAGGCAAGCCGTTCATTTGTTCAATAAGCTACTTCCCAATGTGATCTTCAATATAAAACGTAAATGTTTTCTAATGAAAAGAAGAAAAGTAAATGTTAATGCAAATCAATTAGAACACACTTATTTCATTTTTCAATATTTGATTTTCGTTTATTATTATTGCATCACGGTTTTGCGTAAAAAATGAAAACAAAACTTAAAAAGAAATTACTCAAAAGATAATACAAGATATTCTTTAGTCTTCTCATCACTGCTCCATGTTTCAGGTATGGGCGACTTGATGAGAGTAACGTGCTGGCAAAATATAATACATACGCCTTAAAACATAAAATTCATCGCCAATAACGACCTAAAACAGTTGCGAAGGAAAAATCGGTATTGTTATTGTGGCGAAAGCGAGTTTTCTTTGTCATCATCACTTAAGTGCATAAATTATAAATTATTGATATAAATCACAACCAAAGTCACTAACTCCCTACATGCTAAAGCTTACCTAGTTCAGCATAATATGAAATACATTAATCGCTACACTCATAATGGTAATTGATATTACATAATTTATCGACAATCTAAAAACATATCTTGATGTAGTACATTGCACGCAAGCTAACAACTGGGTTGCTGCATCTCACCTTCAGTACTTAATTCTAGTCATATTTTTATTCATTATTTAACAAAAAATCAAAACTCAAGCATTTAACAATGCATAAAAGCTTTATAAAAAATTTCGTACAAGATATTATAACTATATGAGGAGGCATGTGAAGATTCTATCAGTTCATTTAAAAAGAGCAGTAATTGACTAACTTTTTACTTGAATTCCAAATCAACGTATTACTTAAGCCGATTTTTTTAGATTTTAATGAGAAGCAGGAGTCACTGCATCTACATGAAGGCTACAAATTATCATCTTCCAACAAATCATCGCATCTTTCTTATTTATCATGTTTTACAACGTAAGACACCTACAATATATTTTAATCCCCCATTTCTTAGACACTTTTGTAATTTACTAATAGCCATAATCCCCTTTGTACATACATATTAAAATAATTCTTGTGTTTGATTTCCGCCAAAGCTCACAAAGCATTCGAGAATTTAGCAGGAAAATCCTTCACATACTCCAATTGAAACTTTAAGACCACACCACGATTCTCTCACCTTCAGAGTACATTATATAACGATTTGTTTTTTTCTAAAATACATATTTCATGTTTAATTTTACACAGATCATTAATTACTTAAATTGTGATATTAATTTGCAATCTAAACAACTCTCCAAAACGTAAACCCCATTTAGATAGACTTTGTTTTTGAAACAAAAGAGTAAATTGATAATTTGCATGTATTGGTAGTAATATACAAGTTCTTATTATAAAGAAATTTATAAGTCTGCTTACAAATATTTATACGACTGGTTGACTTAGGTACATGAGACAAAATTTTAAACAATAGAATGGATGCTTCATATCTCCATATAACGATTCATGTATTAAATGAAGAGTGATGATAACTGCTTTTGATTACAATTTTATTTTAAATTGCTTCATCTTTGGGACCTGTGTGATGTTTTTTGACTGCCAGTTTTTAATCTAGTAAATATTACGTGCTCCTAATGATTATAAAACTTAAATCAAATTAATAACGCTTCTTGTGAAATTTCAAATGAAAGTAACACATTTTAAAGATTATTATGGAGACAGATTCTCGCTGATAGTATCGTCAAATGAAGCGGTGACCAAGCCTTGTTGTTGCAAAACGAAAAGTCGCTTTTCCACAGCATCTTTATCTGTAAACAAAAATTGGTAAAATAAATAATTCTGCTTAAACACCCTCACAAAACGAAAGGTATGGAACAGGATGGATTGCTTACATTTGAGAAGAACATGCCTCTCGTTGTCGGAAATGACCTGCTGGTAAAGACTGTGCAATAGAATTTGTGCCGTTTGGTATCTTTTGCAACAGTCCACGGGATTTCCAAATAATTCATCTAGCGCAGCAGCTTGACACTGTTGGATGAAAAATAGGTACTTTAAACGCTGGAAACGAAACGTTGGTTCAAAAAATTAACGATAATGAAGGATTTAAAAACTTACGACATCAATTGCGTGGCAATATAGAATCTTATCTGCACTAAGGCTCTGTTGCTGAATCAACATGTTTTGTGGTGACTGCGCGTAGATCTTCTTGGTTGCGTCAAAGCTGGTCTTAAATCTGTCGTTCAACTGGGCAACCACTTGTTTCACAGCAGCGGAGGGTCTCAATCGATTCTCTTCCAATTCGTCTTTTGCCAACCGCAAAGCAGATGATAAGAGATGCAGAACCCGAATGTAAAGCACAAGCTGTTCCGATTTCCCAACAGAGCTTCCCGATTTGCAATAGGAATCAGCGCTACTATCTTGAATTTTGGAGAAAGGCGCTCCTTTGCTCTTTGCCAAATCCAGGATGCAATCGACTAGAGCAAGAACGAAATTTAGTTTTGCGAGAGTTTGATTGTGTTCTTTTTCTAGAAGGGTTTCTTCAGTGAGTTGTGGCGGTTCAAAATTAAAAATGTAATGATCTGGCGGAGGAGAAGCAGCAAACAGAATGGGAGCGGATTCAAAGCTGGACTTTCTTGGAGGGTCCATATTGCTTAGACCGGATGCAGCCCCGCAATATTGAACGAGAGGGAAACGAGGAGGAGATGCTGCAGGGGAAAGTGTGCTTTGCGTTGGCGTAAATTGTACTCGAGGTGGAGACATGGAACTAACATCCGGCTTCCATGACCCAGAAGCTTTCTGCTTTGGAGACGAAGGTGAATTTTCTTGCGTCGCATTACTCACATTAGAATTTGGTGTTTTCTTGTTTGGTACGGCAGGAGAATTTGCTTGCGAGTTTGGCTCACTTTTTCCATTAGGTACTGGAATAGGTTTGGATTTAGGCATTGGAGGAACCACAACAAATCCTGCAGTTTCTGGCGACGATGGTACCTTCTCTTCTTCAGCAGGCGAGGCAACTGGCTTAGGTACGGAGACAGGAACCGTAGCCAAAAACGGATGAGAGAAAAATGCATTGAAGTCAATCCTTTCTTTGGGATTGCGCTTTAATAAGTTATGGAGGAGGTCTGTAAGTTCACTTGACGTCCCCGCTGGAATTCTATGTATAAACAATAGAAAGTGAGTATTTGATAAGTTGTATGTAATTAGTGGGCTTTGTTGTAATGGTTTAAAAACTTACTTTGGATGAAGGACGAGGTGCTTTTCATAAAAGTTCTTTAGCTGCTGTGGGGTCTGAGCACTAAAGGGAGCTTTACCGGTGAGACATTGGTAAACGATCGTCCCTAAAGACCACAGATCAGCTTTTGCATCGTACGTCAACGACATGATCACTTCTGGAGCCTTTAAAAAGCAAAACCAATTTAATTAGGCTTGGATTTATACTTGCCAAAATAACAATAGAGCACTCCTTGAGCCGCTTACCATGTACATTGGAGAACCACAAAGAGTGGCAGCCATGACTCCATCTTGCAAGAATCTTGCAAATCCAAAATCAGCTATTTTTAAGATAATTTCGTGAGGTGAAGGACTAGGTTTGTTATATGTCAGCAAAATGTTTTGCGGTTTGAGATCTCTGTGAACAACCCCTTTGGAGTGTAATGCTCTCATGGCCCCAGCAAGCTGGCGAAGAAATAATCGTATCGTGTCTTCGCTCAGCGTTCCTTTTCCTGTCAATCACAAAAGTAATTAACCAAAAAATGTTATTTATCGTTTGTTAAAAACCACCCGGGTCTTTGTGAAACGAAACAGAAAACGGGTTTTACTCACCACTTAAATAATCAGCGAGATCACCACCATTACAATATTCCATCACCAAGTACACGTGTGTTGACGTTTCCTGATTGAATGAAAAAATAATTGGTCAAAAGATCCTTCAGTTTTTATGTACTCAAAGAAGTAAAAGTTATTGAACCGGAAGGACTTACCCGACATTCAAAAAGCGCTACTACATTCTCATGATGTAACTCTGTCAGTTCCTATAGGATTTTGAAATTAATTAAATGGGTTAAGCGTTTGTTGCAAAAAACTATTATATTCTTTGCTCTTATGTTTACCTTTAAAATGGCTATTTCTTTGGTAAGCAGAGTTTGAGACTTGGCCAAATTCTTCTTTGTAATAGACTTGATGGCCACACATTGTGAAGTCTGCAAAATAAAAGAAGAAGAACAATTAATTTGACTTTGATATAAATAAATAATCTTTAATTCTTTTCTCTAATTTGGTCTAGTTCATCTCATCCTTCCACGCTTTACCCCTATCATATATATCTACTCTCATTTCATTTGTATATTATTATGCTAATTACTTTCAATAATTTCAAATAGTTGCCAGTTTGCAAATTGCTGAGTAAGCGACATATTATTCAACATGATGTTCGGTCGCATCGTGACGTTTTAAAAACTAAACGAGAGTCCTGTTTGACTAAGTCAGACTTTTGGGTTCATTGTCTAGTCCAGAAAAATATCAACAATTAAAAATGAATGTTTATGATTACATTTCCAAGTGTAATTCAATCAGAAAAAACTAACAGATATCGTCCTAACAAGCTATAATTAGTTATACAGAGATAATACACCCCAGTTTCAATAAAGATTCAAGACATGGAATTATTATATACAAATCTGTTAAAAATTTACCATTTTCCCAAGCCTTACAACAGTTCAAACTCAAACCTATGCTGTAATCGTGACTGGTATAATGCAATAATAAGTAGTTTGCGTACACTTGAGCTGTTACTGATTGATGGCGATGATGATGATAATATTAAATGTTTCATTGAACTCTTCTGATTAAAAATATATCTTTATATTATCGCATTTATGCAAAGGATAAAACGAGGCAGATTTTTACGAGACGTCTATAAAAAGATGTTTTTGAGTTTTGGTCGTTGATGATCTATGATTACTCATGTCAGACTTCATTCATTTATTCTTCCTAACTTATTGGTCGTAAATATATGAAACGGATCGTTAATTAATGACTAATTATATAGTTCTTAAGAGAAAACGTAGAAATGGGTTGCAGCGAGTAACTTAAAGAAAACTTGCAGTCAAAAGATTGATCGCAATTAAATTGTCGCATTTAATTTTGTAAGCTAATAGAAGAGCAGGAATTCCTGCAAAAAGGTTCAAAAAGGGCCCTTGGGTAGGGACGAGTCACACGACATACAAATATTTTGTTTTATGACATCACACGCAAGCTACCTGTATAATCATGCAAAATTTGTGGATGTTACCTCAAGTAGGTATTTCATATTTACACAGTTTAAAAAAATCGCAAAATGCCAATCGTTCACGTTTTCAAGTCGTGTGCAACTTCGCAATTCAGCTACACTCCTTTGTGTCTCCTCCTCATTACTATCCTTTCATTCATTCATATTCATTTAAATTAAACAAAATCGCAATAACATGGTCCTTCTCATAACTCATTCTGGGACGTTATTGCTTAATAAATACATCTGTTACAAGATATAATTCCAAACCGAAATTCACCATTCCATAATGCTGAGGCTGTCGCATTTAAACAAAGTTGTTCAGGTGTAAATTAATTTGCACTTGGAGTTCAACAATTGGAAATAAAGACTTCCTTGAGAGACTGAAGGATCGCTTGGTTTCCCATGCACGGATGAGTGGATGGGAAAAGTACAGAATCTTGCAAATAGGATAATTGATTCGTGTGAAATCTAATTCCAGCAAGTTTTTAATAAAATATATCTCTCATAATAGCAATTTTTGATTAGTATATTAACAAGTCCTCAACAATAGTCAGTTTTTCAAGTTTCTTGTTCTGCTTAAGAACAACATTTTTATCTGATTTTTTACTAAAATTAATTACACATTATTATCAAGATCATTGTTAATAACGTGTTCATAAAATTAACGCGTCGTTATCAGCATAGATGATGCTAACATTGTTTGATATCTTCTTCTCCATGGTTGGATAACTTTGATAATGAATGGCGTTTAAAATGCAATTGATTTTCCATTGTTTTGACCATAAAGCTTAATTTTTATTTAATAAAATCCGTCCTTGCCTATTTTTGCAATACAATGGTCATCGTTTGTGTGATAGCCGTTGATTGTCAATAGTAAAATTATAAAAACAATCGTTCAGACAACAGTCTGGCATCGAGGTAATTATTACAGTTGTAATACTATGCGACTATTTATCATTGCATTTAAATTCGCAGCTTTTTATTGTCATGATTTAGTAATTAGGTAGATCAGAAGTTTTCAACGCTTAACTGCCATCATTGTCATCATCATTTTTAAGATCCTCCTGTCCAAATTTCTGAAAACTATTGCAAGAAATCATCTTTGTAATGTGTACCAATGTACCATTATTAATAATTGCCAGTACTACCCTCATGATGTAGTTAAACAAACTTTTTTGCAACAAAATGAGAAATACAGGATGTTATTTTGCATGCCTGACATTAAATCTAGGTCATGTTTATTATTTGTCGACCACACAAAATGCAGCATCAGCAAAAGCAAGTTTAATGCTTTGATGGCGTTTGCTTGTGTTATTAAAGCTTTATGAAAATCCATGAAGCCCATTCCTTTGTTTCGCTGTGCTTCTTGTTAGCAAGCCAAATATACAATTAAATACATCTGTAAATATTATGAATCTATGTTACGCTGTGTAGAGTTGCAGCAACAAGTCATAATTTAATAAATTGCAATTTGCAACAATATGCAATCATAATCATGTTTGGCAAGTTGATCTACAATGCGTTTTTGCAATGATTGCATATTTAAATTTTCGATGGCGACGATAATGATGGATTAGAAGACCTTTTTTATATTACTTCAAAATTTGATTTCACTCACGATCAGATGCACAATCGCAATTTTTGCAGGTGTGCAAAATAGATGTCGTAAAAAGACAAAGGATAATACACAAACTTTGCATTAATATATTTTGCAAAAAGAAAACGATTTCTCATTTTTTCGTCCTTCATCATCACTTTCGTTTTTATCAAATATCAAACCACTACAAGTTCTATAATGTAATTAACAAGGGACAATGCTATTCAGTCTTTAATATATGCTTTCAGTAATTACAAAGATGAAATACGCACATATTATTTATGACTGTTCAAAAATAAAATTTTCCTCAATGTACATTGCAGCTTTGTGAAAAACTAATAATCAGTTTTTTTCCAGGACATTTCCTCTATATCGCATAAATTAAGATGATTTATTGCAAAACTACTAGTAAATGTTTTTATGTTATATCGTACAACCTGAAATATTCAAGCAAAGGCAAGTGACAACGACGCAACACCAACCCACGGTGCAAAATATTTACAAAACGTTGTTTAAATATTGCAAATCCTTTTTAACTTGGCTGCTGTTTTTTCATCCACGAAAGCAATTTGCGAATTTTATCATCAGCAACTACTACACTCGTCTATGCATTCATCCAAGCCAAACCTAGAACTCGATGCAATATACTGCGCAATACTTGCATCCCATTTTAACAATTTGCTGCTGCGCAATAATTTTTAAGAAAAATTAAGAGCACGGATAAATGTGGAGGAATGAGCTACTTTTTACTAAAAAACTTGTCCACAATGACGATACTTCTGATGATGATTATGCGATTCCCAGATAGTACAAAAAACAACAACAACGCATAAATAAACTCGAAAAAGAAATCATGTCATGCCACAAGATACGCAACATGGACACAATTGTACAAATTCCTCTCCAGCCTCGTATCATCATATTCTCAAAGTTTTCTCTTCATTATGTTAACTAGGTATGTACTCAAATGTGTGGTTATCAGAGGGCCATTAAAACATCGTATGAGCATGTATCGTATATCTATATGCAACAACAATGGACTCAACTCACGCCACAACATTCATACATTTTTCTGGGTCTGGAGTAAATCGAGTTGGTCAAGATATGCAAAGAAAAGCTTTTTACCTATTTGAATTAGTAAATAATATTAATTATACAAGTTAATTTTTTATTAGAGTGGCACAGCTGAAAGCGTTTTTTCATTCTCCCCAGTGCAACATCCTTTCCTGTTGTCGTCGTGGTCATGGTAATCATGATTGAACAACTAATAATCGGAAGATAATATGATGATGCGTGGAAAAATAGGAATTTATAACAACACAGTTTATGTTTGTCCAACCCTTTACGTACTTTTGCGCAGATATAAAAATCCAAAGAGACAACAATAAGCCTATAAATCATGAAATTCCATCTCACACCACCACCATCAACGTAATATCGTCAGCAACAAAGATAATTTTTTGATCATGTTCGATGGTGACCTTGACCCACACACACAATATTATGCTTCGCAGTAGCATATTAAGAGAAGGGAGCAAGCATCATTTATTAATTCTCCTCATACCTTCCATCCTTCAGCTTCTCCATCCTACTATATAAAATATAATACGCAAAAACGCACATGACTTGGCTGACATGGCTTGTGAGACTAGCTGGCTCTCCCGCCACCTGCTTTATAAAATTGCAAAGTGACTGCAATGCTTTAAATGTTGCTTTTATAAAAAAATCTTGCAACGCAATTGCAAATATCCATTTCTCATAAACTTGGGATGAACTATGAGCTACCTATCTATCCTGCTCACTATCTTGTTCTTACTTGTTAAACGGCTTTTAACGCTGTTAGGTTAAGTATTAGTTTGTTTATCAAGTACAATCATCAACAAACTCATCTTTTACCAATTACAAGCTTGCAAGATAGGTACTTGTGTAGCAAAGTTTAAATTTACAAAACTGCTGTGTAAATTAATCGGGCACATACAGCATGAGAAGATGAACTTAATTATGATAGAAAAAAACAGTTCACCTGGTCTCAACTACTGTGTAATCTTCTAGGTCTAGGGAAATACTGTTTAATTACATATTGTAATAGTTAAGTAGGAATAAAAATTATATACTTTCGTTTAGTATATGAGTAGTTTATAAACAATATGAAATTATTAGAATAAATTGCAGTTTAAATCAACTTTATAACCACAGATATAATATTCTAGTAATTTTAGCTACAGTTTTTTTTCTTTAAAAAGTAGCTTTCGCTTTAATTTTTAAAGGAAGAGGATATTGCAAATTATAAGGTTAAAGCTAAACTATAGAATGCAAAAATATACAGGTATCTTCACGATTCGATAATTGAACTTCTACGCTCATTCACCTGTGTTTTATGGTAAAGCAGTAACGTACAAATGCAATCTTGGAAAATTGCATGTGCAATCAGACGCTTCAAATATAATCATTTGCTTATAATTTTCAGTCTGGTTAACCACAAAAACTGCTAAAACTGGAAGAATTTTATGGTTTTAAAATAATTCAAGCTCTTGTAATTATTTTAGTAAAATGTCAGATAGCAACAAATCAGAGAGGTAAAGGACATCTTTTCCTCTCATATCGTAGCTATGTACCTGAAGTTTTAACGATTAATCCTAAAAGTGGAAATTAGTTCAAAGTTAGTATTTATTTCCTACCTTTAATTTTAAAAATAGGTCAAAGACATGCTGTTTTAACGTATTTTACCAAAGATTGTCGTGAATTCGTAAATGTATCCAACTATAACGCGTAGGTAAGATAATCAACCATCATCGAACTTTAGTTGAACGTTAATCATACAATTTCTTTTTGCTTGCTGCATTGTGACATATTCAAAAAATTTTGACTGAAGGGGAACATTGAAAATACACGAGTTAAAAATTCGTCCTTCCATTGAAACTCTTAAAATTGCACACGCAATCACCCACTAATTCATTCAATCCATCATTTTGTTTTTTAGTTCAAGCATCAATTTTTCAAGTACCAGTCTCATGCATTTCACCACAGTACAAATAATAATACTACAATGGCCAGGTAAAAAAGCAAATACTACATAGAGTAAGCTAAATAAAATATAGTTTTAAATTACTGCTTTGGCTTTCTTTCCACTTTACTTCCAAAATTGCGTGAAAACCTATATACCACAATTTAAGAAATAATATACGGCAGGTGACCTAAAAGTAGTATTTGCTCACCAGAGTATACCTTTTTGTTGTTCACTGACATTATTTCAATGGTGTTTCTTGTAGAGGAGGAAAAGATGGAGTGAGTTGGGAAGAAAAGATCAATAATAGAATTTTTTGAGTGTTTTTACTTCACAGAGTTCATTCCATTTCTCTATGCTAATTTAATTCCATTAATTCCAGCGAGGGGAATGACTTGCCTGAAAGCCACTTTTCCTTTAGTCAAGAAAAGCAAGCCAGACAGGCCTATCGGTAATACTCTTACAATGTACTGCAAACAATGACAACACCATTCCAGTACGTAAACATCTCCAGTTCGTCAATTATTATATGCTTGCAAATTAACATCCTGTCATATTTTTTCTACTTCACACATTTTTCTTGCCATTTAGTAAGTTAATTCCAAGTCTTTGCTTAAAACAACTTGTAAAGAAAGTAATTTCATGAGAACCTTCCATCAGTGAGCGCAGCATGCGTTCCTAATTCTTATGAGCAAATCAAAAGCATGAAAAGTAGAAAAAGCCACACACTTCAAGGAAAAGTAGAGAAATTAAAAGGTTTTAAAAGGAAGTCGCATCCTTTTCTACTTGAAACTCAACATCCTTTTCCAAACAATAAAGCCATGTGTTCATCGGCTGACAGGGGATCATGTTGCTGTTGCTATAGTACTGATGATGATGAGAAGATAGAAAAATGAAAGATTAAAGAACAAATGTTCACAAGAAGAAACTTCACTGCTGTCGCATGTGAGCCAGGAGTAATCTAAAAAAGATGATTTTATGGCTTCTGTAGCTTCTGAATGAATAGCAATAAAAACATTGAGGATTGTCTTGAGCCAAAACAAGGGAAAAGGTAAGTCAGTAATAAAAATGCAAGTGTATTAAAGTAATCTATCGCGTAATAGTGTGATCTGCTTTTTTGAAGTGGTTAAAGGTAATCATAACGATGTTTTCTCTTATAGCAATTTCAACAACGAAGATGGAACGGACGGCAATAACGATCATATATAATAACAAAGGAATGATGGTGAGGAGGATGATAGATATAATGAATGTAACGATATGACGGTTCATTTTGGTCGTGGCTGGCAAACGCGCAGCGCTGGTAGCAACGACACTGATAGCAGCTGTAGAGTGGAAGAAAGATAGGCATTAATATGATAAAATAGCAGAAAAACAACACAGAATGGAATATAAAGGTGAACAAACTTTTGGCTTCGTCTAACATGCAACACTCATCCGCTTAATCTAATTCAGCCCAAAAGGTTTAAAACATTTCACATTATTAGAATAGTATCAGTACATAAATACCAAATATTATGAAAAGAGAAATCATACAAAATACTGAGAACTTTTATGTAAAAACCTTTGTGGATAAATTTATTACCGAATACCCGAACAAAGCTAGTAAACCGGTACATGAATTAAGACTAATTCTTGTTTGCCCCTAAGGATGAGACCATTGATGAATTGTGCTTAAGTTGCATCATTATCTTTCTCACACATCAAATCTTTTTTCTTGCAAAAACAAATCGTTTTATAGCCGTTTTTGCATTTGAGAATTTTCTTTATCGTCGCCCTATTATGTCTTTGAATCCTGTCGTGAACCTTACCGATTACGTTCAAGTCAAAGAAAGATTTAAAAAAGTTGAATGAGTGTACAACTAAAAAATGAAAAACATGACAAATTTTGAAATAATAGTAATCACGGTAATTTTAATCACATAATAATCTTTACGCAAGTAATGAATGTAGAATATTTTATAAATACAGTTTTCAGTTGGCTGTCATTAAACTGATTCTAGCTTCAGCAAGAAAAAACAGAAATGTTCAACAGGATAAAATTGCAAAATCATGCTCACAAGGTTCAAAGCAAAATTTTCAAGTCTGTTGTTGTTATTCTCAACTTGGTTCATTCACATCAATCATATTTGATATTTAAACATGTCTGGTTTCAATTGAATCGATTGTGCGAATCAGCTTGTATAACAATACAGCCTAATTACATATTACTATTCTCCACGTTTCTACTTTCATGGTCCATCCATGAGGGTTCACTTTACATGCTTTGCAGTAAATATAGAATAATGATGATGGCGATGAGTATTTTCATAATTCAAATAAATAGCGGAGGTGGTGATGTCATTAACAATTTCTAAACTTGATATTAAGGAAGCAGGTTTCATTTCATCATTTCTGTCGTATCACCTTTTCGTAAAAACGAGCTTGCATGATTATCAACTGTTATTTTTGAACAAGTGAGGAAGTGCTTCCACATCATGATTTGAAAATATTGTAGTTTTTAAAATTCAAGTTTAAAGCTAACGTAAGTTGATGAAAGTTGAAATTAACAAGTTGAAGTAAAAATATATTCATACCTACTAAAGTACTACTTAACATTTGAATAATATAAGCAAATACTATCCTAATCACTAATTACCGTTCTACATACATGTTTACGAACTTACAAAAACCATTTAAAAACATTCACCAATTGTTATAACGTCTTCAAAAAAATCTGCTAATTCATTTTCCATTTGCTTTACTAACAACATTTGTGACAGATTTATTTTATGTAGTATGTTATGCACGTGACATCTCAATTTTAAAATTTAATTCTCTTGTTTCTACAAGTGCTTTTCAAGAAAATCAATAACGCGCAATGATATGGCCAGTTGATTTATTTTGAGATGGGTCAGTGTACTCCAAATGTCTAAATGCATTAAACTATATTAATTTACCAATGATAAATTATTTAAAATCGACAACTTTGTTTGCTGACGTCATGTAACTCTAGAAAAGCTAGGCTGATTATGCTCATGAGTACTTAAATTTTAGCTACCCCTTTTCCGATGTCTTGTAAGCTGATGGGAACACAATTTACACTTGTCGAGTCCTTCTTCCCTTATGTTTCATTAATAACTTGGACTTCTTCATTTCCTCTAGAAACTTTTACAAAGCGTGATCTGTTTAAACGAAAAATCCAATTTCTTACATTAAATTATCCAATTAAAATTGAAAAACTGTTCCGTTTAAAGTGTCACACCTTTTTTTTAAACTAATTATTATAAATGGAATAAAGTGTAGGGCAAAGAAAGTAGGGTTTGACATTATTTCGTTTTTTATTGCAGTGCACATGACAGTATAGTAACAAAATCACAGAAATTGACTGGCACTACCAAAAAAGAACACAACCTTTAAAATCATTCCATTTTCCTAATTATTAAACTTTAGAAAGCATGCAGGTGCAATATTCTCTTTTTTATAAGAAATTTTGTGCAATCGCAATTATTTCTGCGAAGGAAAGCACGCATAGTCAACTTGAGTGATCATCATCGCAGTCGTTATTATAATAATCACCACCCTTTATTTTTGATAATAGAACTTGATGTGTAGAATATGTGTAGGCTAACTGTATTCTTGTAACTGTTTTGCAAATCGAAAAAGGAATCATTTGCCTTGTGCTATTCCTCTATAAGATTTCCTGCTACTGTAATACTTACAGCTTATCTACAAGTAATCTCTCATATTGCTACTCTTTCATATCATCATCATTTGCTTTCATTTAAAAAAAATGTGATGGCAAAAATAATCGCAAATGTTCTTCCGAATGCCACTTTTGTGAAACAATGAAGCGAACGAGGAAAGTTTTCTTCTTGCAATAAGGCTAAATTGAGCACGATTTTAAGACACAAAGAAATATGTATATAATTAATCTAGTCAGAAAAAGAAAGACTTCTGTGGGAAATAAAGAAATATTCATTCATATGCTCAATTGCGAACAATGGCGCTTGGCTTATGTGACTACGATGATTAGGACGAGAGGTAAAGACATTCTATCATAGGCTAATGATAATTTTAGTTTCCACTACTTAATTCAACATCTTGCAATAATTACCAGGAGAGAATAATAGAGCATGAATTTCTAACGGCAAATGAATCTATCAAACTAAACAGGCGTTTTAGAAAAAATATAATTTTTGCAAAATATAATAGCAATAAATTGAAGATGTGCCATGCAGTATATATTTTTGGACAGTATGGAAACGACAATAGAATTACTTACAAAGAAAAACTTAAAACGTCACTCTCAACTTGTTTACAAGAGTTTCGCAAATAGAACAAGTGTACATTACGTGTAAGTAGTTGTAACATTAGTAATCCTTGCTAAACTGTTCAATCACGTGAAGAACAAGTGGCAGCAAGAACAATGCAATGTTTTTATTCTTACCTTTTTATCCAACGTTTCAGGAATTCACTAAAAATAAGATTTGTTTTGTGTTGGCTTATAATTTGAATCACCATTTTTTGTAGTTATACTGTCAATTTTATTAAAAACGGTGTAAGCTCAATGAAGTAAAACAAGTAGTGGTTGACAAAGCAATAATGCAGAAGTAGCGTGGTTTATTGGTATTCTTGTTTCAAATAGAAAGCTTTGTCGCCACCATCAAAACCACCAAATCATAATTATCCGTGTTCAAGTTTGCAGGAGGTTAAAGTAAAATGAGTTATAAGTAAAATGTTGAAAGTTATGATGATTAATAAAATGATACTCATTAATGTAAACTCAGCGAGTTACGTTTATACAATACCATAATTGCAATACTTTCATTGAGTTTTATCAGGTTGATGTGTTTAATTTTAGTGACATACATACGTACAACAGGAATGATTCATGGAAGTTTCAAAGCCACGTAGTTGTCGTAACTGATTATTTTCAGTTTATTGAAACTAGGTTTCGTTAAGCCATTTTTGATAGAAAACAAAACAATATCTTTTTAGATTCCTTTGACAACAGAAATTTGCCACATTCAAACTAGGTAGATAAATGAGATTATCAAATGAAATAGATTTTCACATTTGTAAAAAGATCTTGTGACTTGTTGCTTGTGTGATGATTAATGATGCATTATATTTTGCAAATCACAAACCAATCATAAAGTGGTTGCCAAAGATGTGGTAACAAGGATATTATTCATTTAGTTATCAAAATGTAAACCAAAATTATAGTACAATTCTACAAATTTTACTACTATTTGAAAATTGTTGAATTGAAGACATTATTCATTATGAAAACTTATTTAAGCCATATAAAATGCAGATATGATTAGCAGTTGCAGTTTAATGACACGTAGTAAGTCTATAGTTTTATCTATTCAAATTTTGCAGTTGATGTCAATTTCATTCAACGCATGAATTTCAAAATGACTAAGTCTGCTAGTAATTTTGAAGAAATAATGCTCGTTTGATTCAAGCAATAAAAATGGCCACTACGGAAATCGTATATTCTTGTCGGGCATTTGTTTGGTAGATTTCCAGTTTTGGTTTCCTGATAATGAATAATGACAATATTATGAATTATAGAACGTTTTATAGTTTTTTAATTATTAACAATGATTCATCTCAAATAATTGCGTTGTAGACGAGTTCCATTTACATCAGTGATATATATTTATTAATTTTCAAAGCTCAGGAGATTGACTACTGACGCACATGGACTAAATTAATCACAAGAAACTCTTAAAGACAATATAACAATCCGTTTTGCTGTACTGTCACTCAACAACGTCTTCGAAATTGCACATTGAAATACATGGTCTACAAAAATGCATGCAATCGCGGTAGTGAGCTTTTGCAAAGGAAATATTTCATAAATAGATGTTTACGGGTGAAAAGGTTGTTTACAGACGCTGAAAAGTAGCACTCTTGTATTTTTTCAACGAAGTATCCCAGTTTACAATATAAAGACGTTTCAAGCTCCATAAAAACAAAATTACTGACATTTTCACAAGCATTACGAAATAGTTTTTCTACATTGTGCAATTTTACTACAAAAATAACACATCTGGTAATTCATACTAGTCTTGTTTACTCTCACTGACAATTTTTAAAAAGAATTTACGCAGATATTTTTATATGCTTTCACGGTAGGAAAGATTTGACTGCTCATATTTTTTACTTCGGGCTTATTTCGACCCAGAAAGAGACGAAAACATTTAAACTTTCCATTTTACATGAACCAAATAAGTTTTGTTTACTCCTCCACCAAATAACCAAATCCTGAATAGAATTCTACGCAGTAGCGAAAATGTTTTTTTGGTTTAATGGCTTGGAGTTGAGTGAGGGATTTTCATCCCTGTCTGGGTTTGTTGCAGGCGGCACAACAGCCCAACTTGATTTATTGCAACCGACACCCTTATTACGTTTTCCTGTCATATACAAGAAAAAGTAATGTCTTCTGCGTAAGAATGGAACTAATCATACTGTCTCCAAAATAGACAAACATTATATTACGTAATGGAAGAAAAAAGTACAGCTGTTACATAAATTAGCTTGTCGTTTTCATGATATAAATAAATCTTTAATTTCAGTACTTAATTTTGGCCACCTACACCTATACTTGGTTTTCATTATTCTTCCTTTAATTTTCATGTTTCATGGATTCGTCCCAGTACAACGGTACAAAGACCTTTTGCATAATTCTATTCCATGTACAATAACTACAATCTGGAACGATAATGCAGAGTTATTTAGCATTTTTTCTTTTATATTATTCATTAACCGTAACATGAATAGATCTATCTATTAATTTACTTATGCTCTCAAAGATCAACTCATTTTTGTAGTTTCAAAACTCTACTAATCTCAACTCAACACATGTGTTATTAATAAACATACAGCAGCTGTAGAGTTATAATTTTAATGTTTTTGTTTTGTAGGTTTTGCTGTAGAAAAGAGCTCACCCACATAGTTCGAAAAAATTAGAGTTAAAACATTTGTTGTTGCTATGTGCATAAAGATTAAGTACTGCAGCAAGGCTAAATGAAAAGTTCATGGCAGCGCACGTTGTTTAATGAAATGACGTCACGTGGCACGGATCACCTACATCCTCTTTTTAAACTTTTTGGACCCCACACAAAACAACCAGTCAAATGGAAACTTCCAATTTTCTAGATCATTTTAAGGAATATAAATATTTTTCACTTAAATATTTTTATGCATTGTCACTTTCTGCAACGCTAATAAATTACCTAAACTTAAATGAACGGAAATCAAGACACTAACTAAAGAACCTATTGAAATATAAGACCCCTTGACCTTCAATTTATTTTTACTAATGCTTATTTCCTACAATATGATTTTAAAGGTTAAAGTCTAAAACTGGAAATCTAAGAAAAATAAAAACAATAAAATAAGGACAGGACGTAGCGTTGCTTAAAACATATATTTTCAATCTGCAAATGAGTGCTTAATGCAGCAGCTAATTAAAACAATATTAATTGCAAAAGATTTTAGCAGAAGAGATTAGCAAAGCAACATCCAATATTATACATCCGTTCAATTTCCTTTTATCTCCAGTTAAGAATATTTATTGCTTCATTAACAACAATTGTAAAAAAGCGCTAGCTGTTAACAAAGTATTTTTTATTTCTTAAAAGGCCGTTTAGTTTAAATAGCATCACTTACTTTAACCCTTTGTTCATATTTTTCAACTGCAGCCTCTAACAAATGACAAAAATATAATTCTCATAGCACAGCTGATATTTTGTTTTCAGACGGTTTAACTAATATAAGTTATTGTGGTTTATCATTCCATAGTTTCATTTAACTATGGTAGCGGCAATATAGTCATTGTTCATGGTAAACATTTCTATGTATGATAATTCATGGAACAAGGACCCAACGTTAAAATGGAAGAACAAAAAGTTGGCCTGTGCAAAAATACTTTAGCTGGGTGCACATGGAATGATCATTTTGAACGATGGTGATATGAATGATGATTCATAAGAAAAAATAAAATGAATACGTAAATGCAAACTAATCATAAAATTCACTTTTAGCTTGACTCTTATATTGATGGGAATGAAATGGAAATGAGTTTGGAAGTAAGAGCAATCATGAACATATTAATGAGTTAAGAGAGGCGCACAAAATAGTTTCATGTGGTTGGATCATCCTTGCCAAAACTCTGGCAAATTGCCCATGTGGATGGATGTCTTGACGAAAGCACTGAAGGAATTAAATTATCTTAATAAAAGCAAGCGCTCTAGTATTCGTCTTTAAATAATACTCTCTAAAATGATGATTTCATACGCAATCGAAATTTTGTTTACTACATTGTTTCATAACATGGCAGATATTGACTATAGGGAGCTTAAACCTTCAAATAATCCCGAGTAAACAAAAACAATTCAATTTACTATATAGTTGTCATTCGTAGTTAAATGTACACAGGACTTTGTTTATGACGCGTTGGTAAAATTCGGGATTCTTTTCCCCTTTCATATCCTTTTCTTATTTTTTTAAAAAAAGAGATTTTTACAGTTAAAATTTGCATTCCAAGCTTCCCACAAATTAAATTGTACTAATTTTTGCGTTGGGCTTTTAGTTGATGTTTCATTTTTGGGGGGAGCAGCGCAGTAAAATCATAAAAATCAAAATGGATTTTATGATGGGCTGAGAGCAAGTACAGGATGTGTACATTAATTTATGCACTGTTTGAACTTTCAGTTGCTTGTTTTGTTTAAATGTTAATTATAGTTTTTCTTTGATATTCATATATTTGCAAATTAAAAATGCACCTGCATTCGTAGTAATAATATTGCTAATTGCTAACGAAAAGATTTTTGCTAAAACAATTGCATTATTGCAAACTGCTTTGATTCAGTGAACTTTATGAACACAAAAAAGAAACAACTTTGATCCTTACTCAACAAACAATAGAACGTATTTGTGTTGTTAAACGTTTTGCTATAATGCAATCTTCGCAAATGTTGCGTAATATCGCCAATCTGCAACTTTTCAAATGTACATGAAGAAAGCGTGAGCAATGGAAGGATGACTAACGGTAGTAATTTAATTATTTTATAAACTATTGACAACTGATTTAATATATCAGTCAAATGAAAAATATTTTCAAACTATCGTATTAATTCTAATTGAATTAATTCATTTGTCACTTTTGCTAATAATATGTCAAGAGTTCTTACCTTTTTGTTCCGTCCCTTGAAAACCACTGCGAAAGCTCCATGACCGATGAGGTCCTTGGAGTTGTATTCGTAGTCTCCGATTGCCTCTGACATTTTTATCGATTTTGTACCCTCCTTATTGGAGGAAAGTTATGTCAAGTAAGATAATGATGGAAGTTATTTGAAAATTGTTGATATCGTTGTTGACGATGACACATAAAGGTGCACTTTATAGAGTCCTTTTTACAAAAAATATCACATGTTGAGATTTGCTTGTAATTTGATTTACAAACCAGGTGAAGCTTCTGTTACGATGACAATTTTATTGTTGTCAACATAAACTTACGCGATATGACACGATTAAAAAAAAGAGTAAAGTTATTTCAAAAACTTATCGCGTAGTTGACAACTTCAAACAAGCGACTTTATTACTAGAGTTTTCCTGGAATATTAGCTGGCTCGACGAGAAAATATTTTTTGTCTCACGGCTTGATAATACAGTCAAATTTGAACTTAAAATCGTTTTTCTGGTTTATATAAATTTCTTTAAAATGCAATTAAATTTCACTACGTTTCAGTTGTACACTTTGTCAGTGATTAGTATCCAAAACTTGGAAATTTTTAGCGTAACGAAAGTTAAATATAGAAAATTAATCGTGTGCAAAAATTGTAATATTAAAAATAATAGTTTTTTTTACAAATACGTCTTCGTATATGTGTTTATGATGCTGTAAAGAGTTTAACTCAAATAGGTACATAAAAACTCTGCAGGTATACCTCAGCAAAAAAGAACGTTTTAAACCACAAAGTACAATACACGGGATCACTTTAAATACCCTTATTTAAATTAAAAACGTTATTTTTATGTGAATCACTAATTATGACGACATATTAGTAAATGTTTATGAGTTTTGTTGTTATAAATGTTTATAGATATTTTTCAGCACAAGAGGAGTTTCTTTGTCCCTGGCCTGTCCAACCAGAACCAGACGATGGACTGACTTCATGAAGAGCTTTACATCGCAGCTGCAGTGCAATCCATGGATAATGAAGTAAAAAAGCGTTGTACGCTTCTACGTAAAAAAGCATATAAAGAACCTAAACTTGTGTATTTCAAGTCTGCAAACTTTTATAAAAACGATATGTAACCTACCACCTAGACATTAACAGCGTATATTACTTATATTTTGCAAGTTGCTACAAAACTTGATATTCCATTAACAGGTTCAAGCAGGGTAACGTATTCTAACAATACATTTGGCAATAGCGAAACAAGAGAGAATGGATTTGCTGTGGAAGGAATGAGTTCAAAAAGAACGACTTTAAAGCTAAAGTTGCCCTAAGCATTTTCGTTGGCGTCATTCATATGTAGGTATATGTGTAGTTTTTTGGATGAGGAGAAGGGGAGCTTTTTACAGCTTCAACCCAGCTGAATTCATATGAAACGTAACAGAGGAGAACGCTGTTCTCTATAAAGGGTTTTAAAGAGATTTCAAATGTTTTCTTATAATGGGGAGTATGAACCAGCTGTAGTGAAACTTGGGTTACGTTTTAAACCCCTTGTTTTCTTACCTTTTCATGAAAAATCAACATTTTAAACTCTAGCTTTTGTTCTTTATTTCGTTTTCTCTCTTTGCCATGTGTATCTCCGTTTTGAGGATGCTTCTCTTCTTCTTTTACTTTGTTTTTATATTAAATCTTCTTATTGCATAAGTTACTACTACTACGTAGTAATGTGAATGAAGCACTTTTTAAATTATCTTTTCATTTGCTCATTTCTCATTAGAAATGATAGTGATACTCAGCCTAAGAATAGTTTCATTTCATGCTTTTGGTTCTCTTGTTATTCGGGAAAATGGGTAGGGTATGAAAAATTAACTACTTTTCCCATCTCACATACACATGTTCAATGAAATTTGAACACAGGGAGTAAGTAGAGCTGACGATGTGAGTCTATTTCTTTATAAAACCAGAACACGATCGAGTCGACGCAGTTCTCTCTTTCTAGAGTAGACGAACAGAGAGTTTTATTCCTCGAGCCTGCTTAAATGTTCTACAGGGAGACAGAAGAAGGGGAGAACTTGTCCCGTAACACAAAGACTGTGTTTTTCTCAATAAAGACCAGAGAATGAGCCAGCCTGACTGGTAGACTCACAAACCCGACTTTAGTCACCCTTTTACATATGAATCAATCCACTTGCTTAATAAAATAAGAGTATTGCTTTCTTTTATACATGCACTATACATAACTTGGCTTGACCTAAGCTTTGTCTCCCTCACTGTTGCTATGTGCAATATTTACCTTGCAAGTATTTTTTGACGTAAAAATACAAAAGTTTTCACTTTGCTTGATTTTTTAAATTTTGTAAAAGGGAATGCAAGGCGACTTGTAGATGAGAAGTAAAGAGTTTGGTTTGAACATGTCATAAATGTATGCAATGATGCAAATGATGTCAATAAAATGAAAAAGTAAAATTGTCTTTGTTCATTTTCATATATCTTGAATACATCTCTTGTTTTTCTTTGTTCTACTCAAATCTTTGTTTGCGTTACCTAACACTTATTTTGAACTAAAGCATTTTTGTCCTAGTATGGTCTTTGTCTTTTCAGTCAGCAAGCTAAGGAAAGCATTTATATTAGATTTCAACAATGTGTATGTATATTTAACGAAATATTTGTTATTGACTTCTTAAAGGTTTTCCTGGCAACTGGCTTTCACTTCCTGTCAAGCAAATGGATTATTTAGACACTTATTTATTATTCATCAATGTGGATGGATTACATCAGACATACGTCATATGTCACTGTGCCGGCTCCCTTTATGATTAATATGGTCATTAAGTTTCATCATCACTGCCTGGAAAAAAGTTAGCACACATAACATTACTGGTTTCCAAATAAATGCAATATTGCATGGTAATAAAAATCCTTGACTTTTTCGTCTGTGTTACTCCCGTCCCACTGAAATCGAAAGGAATTTGGAAAAAGGTTTCACGGAGACCATTCCAAAGAAATGAGCAAAACGGATGAAATATGATTTTAGTTCAGCAAAACGAGAAAAAAACTTTCATTACCAGATCAATACCCTATCAAGGTTGTTTTTATATAAGTCTCACTTGAATAACCTTGTGTACATTTCCCCAGTTAAACAAGCATTTTTCGTTAAAGCAGCAAATCCAAAGGACAGGAAATGCATGCAACTCAGGAAAAGAACGATCATTCCATTCAGTAAGCAAGAAAAAGATGATATATGATGCTTTCTACCATTTTGTCGGAAATAGGATGCTGCATCTCTGAAATATTCTTAAAACTGCACCAAGTAAAAATAAAAATCTAAAGCAATTACCTATTAAGCTATATTTTATCAACAAATTTATCATTTAAAGGGCAAAACAAAGTCAAAACTTGGAAATTATAACCACCTTCTATTTTATTATTTACCAACGATACAAACTAGTTTTATCTGAAAATTAAGTGATCTGATTTCTAAAAACAACTTCATAACAGGACAACAAGATATATATTGGTACCTATCGTTTATATTCCTAATCAGAGACAAACATGACAAGGGGATAAGAAAGGATGATATTATCCTTTTCCTTTCTGAACGCAGCTACTCCAGAGGACAAGTGGATGAGAAAGGATGATTTGGTTCAAGAAATAAACAAAATTAAACTGTACTATGGAGTTACAACAGGAGATATTTATAGGATGAATTATTGATTTAGTTATCAACCATTTTGCGATTTCTCCTCTCTGACACGTTTTCCTCCTTTAAAGTTTGCGAGTTTTGTTCTGTCGGTCATTTACACGAGTTTGGATTGGGTTAGTAAACTGCTTGGATACAAACTCTTAACAATTCAAAATGATTGATCCACATGGGTTCAAAATTATCATATCCTCTCTCTATACGTTTGTATAAGGAATATGAATTTATCATTCGTTATCACAATTTCTTTACTATTTTTAATTTAATCCAATCTTTTTTAATTTAACCATCTTTCCACACTTTGAGATTATTCCGAAGCATAAAAAGGTCAATATCCCAGGCCAGCATAGGTATGGCGAGCTTGTATTATAATAACACTACCATTTTTATGCATAAAAATTTCCAGCGAGTCTGTTTTGAATCTGCCGTTTGACTTTACAAAAATATGTGTTGCAGACAGGGTGACGAGTCGGGTAGTTTTCATGAACCCTGTACAAGTAAGCCGAAATATTTATTGGTATTTTATTTTTAAATTAAAAGTAAGGAAGCGTTCTTGGAGAAAATTACGTCAGTCGTTGATTCAATTCGACACAGTTTGATGTAAACTGTAAACTACTACGTAACATCGATGTCCTATATTTAACTGAGGAAAAGTACTGAATTTGTTAATCGACTTTGATTCAGTTTAGATACAAACATATCATAGTGATGTTGCGGATAGTTTTTTTAAAAAACAACCTTTTCTAACCATTATGTAAGAAAAAAATGAAGCAGTACCAAACCTTTCATGCTATTGTTGCCTCCCATCATACACTAATCCATCTGGCAACCATAAACAAGTAATTCATACTCGACATACAACGCATTTAGCATTAAAAGAGAATAATTATCATGATGTGATCAAGCTGATGATTCTGGTAGACATTATGGCGCACATCAATCTAACTATGTCGCATCTATTGCTAATTACGTTTGAATTGAGTTTGGAATATGAATTTCTCACTAATTACTGCTACCTTTGTCACTCAATCAATCTTCACAGTCAGGTTTTGAACTTTTCTCTTATCTTTTATTTCTGATTATTATATGACCTTAATCAGGACCAGAAAATTGTCCTATTTATCGGGAAAATAACCTGTGGACCCTGGACATTATCATTTTTAATCTTCTCAACCTCATATTTTAATCTACAATCAATCCTTTTGAAAGGAATATTGCATATTCATGCATTTTATATCATTTATGCAATTTTGTTAGGTACTTTTCTGACAAGAATTAGCAACCGTGGAATTAAAATTGAAAATGACCATGCAAATTTAAAGAGGGGATTATATAATGTTTCATTGACTCTAATGAATACTAACAAAATAAAGCCAGACTTTATTCAGTCTTCCATTTTGCTCCTCATAACGTATAATTTTCTAGACGGCGTTCCAGCATACTTTACAGAATTTATCTTGTTAGCCTTAGGGGTGATTTCTATCTTCAGAATGATGCGCTCCTCTTACACAATTATAGTTTTTATATTGGTTTTTCTCAACGCCTTTCATGCAACTATATACTTTCTTTGGCTATACCTATGTCTGGAAGAATGGGTGCAAATTTTGTTGTAGTTTTGACCTTTAAAAGAGAATTGTGTCAGATTAACTTAACAGGTACGCCTGTGTACCTACTTACATTGGGCTAGTCTCGTATAGTAATGTTAATTTTTAAATGAACAAAAGCTTTGCTTTGCTCTGCTTTATCTCTTTTGCTGGAGGTTCGTCTGCTCTAAAATTTTGCAATCTCTCTTTCTCTTTGCAACACTCCACTGACTCCACACATGGCAATCATGTGTATAGTTGAGTCCATGATTAGATTTTTATACGCATCCTCACGAATCTTTGGCTGCTGAATATTAAAAATGAACAAAAAGACGAAGCTCTTGCTGGAGCGTCCACTAATAAATAGCATTTTAAGGAGGGACAACATTATCGAGACATGACGCAGCAGGCGATCCGTGTGTCTACCTACTAAAAATTCTGGCCTTCTTGTCTTCCAAGTGTTCAATTTTGATGAATGTTTGATGTCGGTTCATCGTATCCGATAACAGATTAGTGAACTTGCCTACGATTTGCTAAGTCTGCACATGCCAATATTTTTTATATTGGTTCTTCCTATCGTTCTACTTCAACATAATTTACAAACCTACAGATGATTACATGTACTGGACCTGGTCTAACAAGAATTTTCCAAAAAAAACTTAAAACATGCTTTCTTATGAAATGAACACATTTCTTGTCCCTCTTTCATCATTTTGGCAAATAATGATGAACGTCGCTAGCTGGCTGGAAAGTTGACTTTTGGTTGTTTAGCAAAAATGAAGGTTTGGCAAAAAAAATCATTACAAAATGGATGAAAGACACCAGCAATTAATGGTACATTATTTCTCCTTTTGATATTGTACATTCACTGTAAAGAAGTTGACATGGGTAAAGAGCAAGGCTGACTGTCCCCATTAAATATTCGATCCCATGTGCGAGAGTGTTTTTGAACATTAAAACGTCGACAAATGGCGATAATGATAATATAAATAAATATTCGCCATGCGCTTAACTCGTGAAACGGACTGAATTTAGATTACAAATATTATTCTTCCTCACGGTCTTGTATTCTGCTTCTACGTCGTTAACTTTATGGAAATGTAGATTATCGTTATCTATGAACAATGCACAGGACAGAGCACTCTTTCCTTATTCTTATGTAATTTGCAATTTTTTCATTGAATTCATTTTGAAGATAGAAACAGTAGAAATGAGGAGTGGAAGAGGATGATTTGCAATACTGGAATTTTGAAGATGTAGACAAGGGTATAGAAGATTTGCGAAATTGAATTAAAACCACTAGTTATTACGCGTAATAATAATCTTATCAGCCACACGCGTAAAAATATGAGCAATTCCGGACAGACATTACGCTTTACTTGACAACTTACGCTCTGGTTAAGGACGGTCATAGTCTATGTAGTTGACGCAGAATTATCTTCAAAATGGAATTTAGGTTAGAAAGTCGCAACCTTTCATGGAATATTTTACAAAAATAAACTTTTTTTTGGATATAAAACAATTGTAACGGAAACACACTTGCAAACTTTTTACAGAAATTTGAATATAAAAATTTTGCAAGTTTATTTTATAAAACTCAAAGTATAATACACAGGTATATGTAGCTTGTAGCTCCATAATACCCTCTCATTTATGCAAACGCCACCCCAGCCCGTTTTGGTTGACATGGATTTGACCTTGAACTTCTTCTTTATTCTAATAAACTCATAAATTTATTCCCTAACTATAAAGCGCTTTGTCAACGAGAGGAGCAAAAAAATGATGATTGCTAAACTCCTATTTTATTATGCGTAAAAAATTGCAAACCGATAACTCTTTGCTACATATATTTTTTATGCAAAATGGGATTATGGCTTGTACATTGCTTACTAATAGCTTTAGTACAACAGTGAAGCCATTATTCTAACATCCTGTATGCTTAGGAAACATGTTAATGGTGATTTAGATGCGGCTTTGTATCTGCTGCAAGGCTTTATTTACAAGGTCAAATTGTTATATCATCGTTGCATGCGCGATGCTGAGACCAGAAACTATGCGAATTTCTAGTCACTCAGGCTGGGACAGGATTATTATTTGGATAGTGTGATTTCACAGGAACAAATAGTCAGTTTCATTTTCATCCATCCTTTTGCAAATTTACTTTTCATGTTTTCCATGGGATCATCCTAAAAAATACTGTGGGACAACATGGTTGGAAATGTGGACGAACTAGTTCTACTTCTAATCGTAATGCATGCTCCTATTATTGAAGGTGTTAATAGCTTTAGTTTCTTTCAGCGTCATAATTTGTATTCTGGATAAGTATAATACATTAATTATCTTGCATGAAAAGTATGAATTGTTGTGGAAGTTGACTATTTTGATAAATTTTAGTATCGCTTGAAGCTGTGAAAAAGTTTAATAATTAGTGAGTGCAGTCAATCACACAACTTTGCTAGTTATTCTGAGCATTTTTTAAATGTGACTAAAAGGATAGTAATAAATCGTATTATAGAAAGCGAATATTGTTTTGAAAGAAGATTTGCTGAATCTTACAGTTTAATAAAGTTTATTGCAGATGCATATGGTTAAAATTAATGAATGTTTGAATACAGCATGATGAAAAGATTAAATTAAAATCAGAAGCTGGTGCAAACAAAGTGCATTAGTTAATGGTCGTTGTCATTAATTGAAACATCCAAAACACATCATTTATCTTCAAAGTTTACATTTTCAAGTGTGCTGAGGAAGCGAAAGCGAAAACAACTTTCACGACAAGACACAACTTTATCAATCTTTTGCAAAAGATATCGTCAAGTTGAATGATTTTGAATGAAAGTTTAGCACATGCAAACCTGCAAGTTAATTTCATCATTCTTTTTTTAATTCTTCGTAAAAAATAGAATTATTTGCTATTTTCGTCATTTATAAATGAAAAAACGTTGCATTTGCTTTTCTAAAAACTGTCCCTATATTTATTTTTTGCCTTCTTTCTTTAGCTATTCAGAGAAAACACGCCATGTAATTAATTAACGACTTTTGCGATACATTGCATTATTACAAACTATGTGGATAAGAAAACGAAGGTGAGAAAGAAAGAATAATGACAGAATGCCATTTACAGACATCGTTATCACGCAACGATGATGATGATAATAACTTTTAACCATGTGTCTGGATGACTGGACCAGTAGAGCATGATTCCTTTTACAAACCTTTATGACTGGACTGGACCAATTTAGGCTGATCTCATACGCTTTTGTATCATCTGACCATTGTCTGATCCTCTGAATGCTGGGGTGGACCACGTGTATAGCTTCCAGCAATCGAAAATTATGCACAACGCGATTTACTTGCATAAAAACTTATCGCAAATACATTATGATTCAACACGTGATTTTGTACGCAGGTTTGGAAAACGCTTACTTGTCACAATTCCATGTGGAATAAATTGTTAAGGATAAAAACACTAAAGCTGGTTCAGAGATTAGTCATGGTCTGCGTCTTTGACGATTTAAGGCTGAATATATATGAGGACGATTATTGTCATGCTAATTTGCAGCGCGTATGAAATTTAAACCGATATTTTTGCCAAGGTTTGAATGCAAATTTGAACTTCAGATCCGTAATGTTTAATTTGCACGTGTGCAAACAAATGACAAATCCTTTTTCATTAAGTAAGTTAATAAATTTAAGAATTTAGCGTGGGTAAAACAAACACCCACCTACACGCATTCCATGACACACCTGATATTTTAAAAGTGTTTGAAAAGGCGTATTTACATTGCACGTGAAAAGTATTAAGTCAGTCAATTTGAATTTTATCAACAAACAAGTGGTCCCAAGATTTTCAAGGTAAATATTTTACAAAATGTAAAAATAAATAACCGTAGTTTAAAAAATGAAGAAAATTTTGTCATTGAACAATATTATATTTAAAGGTTATAATTATAAATGTTATATGATTTATCTTAATATGCCAGCCTACTGCTCTGTTGGTATATGCATTAGATAGGGGACACATATGGGGATCGCGTTTTTCTAACTCAATCCAGTTTCCAAATTCATTTTACGATTCTACGGTTTGAAACAAAAAATATGAGTTATCTATGTATAATTAAGTAAAATTTGTCAATTTTCTGATCATAAATTAGTTGATTCTGGTTCATTACGTCATTACATCGTGTTTTGGAGACTCGTAGTAATAAGATACGCACAAGACGAAGACGTAACACCGTTTCCTATGAAGACGTCATTTAAAATAATTTGGAAATAAATAGTCTTGAACATTCGAAATCATGAATTGACAAATTAGTTAATAAAATATTTAAACTAATATTTTATTGCTGTACGTCAGCAATAAATGATACGTCAATGATAATGCTAGAATAGATCAAGTTTTCTATGAAATATAGAACGCAGTATTTTCTACAAAGTCATGATAAATATTTATAGCAATGTGATTGATTAAAGAGATCTGCTTTAGGTTTTGAGTTAAAGTAAACGTTAATAAAATAAATTTGAATTGAATAAGATGACTTCAATAAAGATTTTGATTGAACGTTGACTTTTTTCAGGTGATTGGCGATGATAAGCTCAACTTTTGTTCATCTTTAATTTCAGTTTGTTTGAATTTTTGTCTTAAAAAAGAAAACAATTGACAAAATAAATAAATAGCTAATTTTTATAACTACACATTACTTAACCGCATGGAAACTGTAGAGCACAGAATAAATATAGTGAAAGCGAGTGAGAGAAAACCAGAATTCATTCCCCAAAAATAATTTGTATAAGATAATTATCATATTATAATAAAAAAGAGAGGAAAAACATTTATTCTTTGTCTTTAGAGTCTTTGTTGTGAGTTTTTAAATAATAAATAGTAATAAATTACATAATCATTATTACAAAATATATTATAGGTATGTCAAACATGCAGTTCACTGCATTTGAGATATTATTTTTATGTATTAT
The DNA here is from genome assembly GCA_036507315.1 of Lepidocyrtus fimetarius. NCBI lineage: Eukaryota > Metazoa > Arthropoda > Collembola > Entomobryomorpha > Entomobryidae > Lepidocyrtus > Lepidocyrtus fimetarius. The sequence continues at coordinate 46,652 of JAANSO010000186.1, forward strand.
TCTGCCTTTCTTTCTTTTTTAAAATAAGTTATTAAACCCTTTTTCCAACCACATTTGTGATTTACAAGAAATACAAAAGGAATGTCAGCTCGCCAGGAGTTGATCACCCTTTATACTCTTCATCGTCCTTGTCATTTTTTGTATAAATTAAAATTGGACTTTATCATTTATGAATTAGCTTTTATGATTTGGTAGATGAGATTAGCCTTTAATTTGACAATTTGATATTTTTTAAAAAATCTTAGGTCTGAGCAGTTCAACTAGAATTCATTGACTTGTGAATGATCTGGGTATGGGTAGTAGTACAAAACATCAGCATCGCGATTGTCAGAATAGGCGGCACGGGCTTGGCTAACTTTCTCGGAACGGGCGGCGTTGTCATCTTCTTCCTCCTCGTCTTCTTCGTCTTCATCGTCATCGTCCTCGTCGTCGTCGTCTTCTTTGTCGTCCTTGTTCTTCTTTCCGGAAGATTTCTTCTCTTCTTCTTGTTCAACTACGGGTTGTGGACTTTCTTCATTTTCAGAAACAATGACGGGGACGACTGTAAACAACAGCGTTGACTGGGATTCAGCAGATTCTTAAATAATTTTATGAAATAAAATGTTTCAAGATATTTACCTGGAACATCTGAGACCTCGTTTTCAACAACGGCAACTGCCAAAGGTTGTTGCTCAACTTCTTCATTTTGAACAACTGGGATGGGCTGGGAGTCTTCGTTTTCTGGCTCTGCTCCTTGGTTCTCAGTGGAAGAAGATTCAGCAACTAATCCTTGGGATCCTATTTAATCAATTGATTGTACTCAACGGAAGTACTAGGTAAGAACTTTTAAAATCAGATTTGTTTGTATTGCTCACCAGATGGCTCATCGGCCTCCTCATCTTCATCGCTGTCTTCCTCGTCGTCATCAGCTTCTTCGTCATCATTGGCTTTCTCCTTCTCTGGTTGATCCTCTTCAGATTCAGCTTCATCAGAGCTGGCCTCACGGGATTTGGGGGAACCGTTGCCTTCGAAATGTCCCATATCTTCGGCTTCATCATCCTCACCTCCATTTTCATTCAAAGATGGAACTGGTTTGCTTGGACTAGCGGTCTTCTTGGATGGATTTCCTGATTTGGGTTTTGGGGCAGTCTTGGAACCGTCACGGGCAGGGTGGTCATTTTCTTCATCTTCCTCCTCATCTTCTTCGTCCTCATCGTCGTCATCATCATCGTCATCATCATCATCGGCTTCCTCATCTTCATCTTCAACCTGACGACCTTCCCTGTTGGCTTCTACCAATTTATAAAAGATTTTTAATTGAATGGCCGACTTTCACTATTTTCTTCTGTCTCACGATGCCCCACATTTATAGTAAAGTATTACCTTCGACTGGGGCTTCAGCAACAACAGGAACAACTGCGGTGGCTTCCTCTGCAACAGGAACTTCAGCAGCGGGTTGAGGAGCAGATTCAGCAGCTACGGGTTGCGCCTCGGACTCTTCAACGGCGACAACGGCTGGGACATTTTCAGAGTCTTTTTGAACAACAACTGGGACTTCTGCGGGGACTGGTGCAGATGCAGCTACAACTGGCTCAACATTTTCAGCAACAGGTACTACTGGAACCTCCACTGGTTGTGGAACATCCACAGGTGCCGCACAGGTGCAGGCAACAAGGAAAGGTATAACAACAAACGACCACAAACGCATTTTTCTGTCAAAAATCACAATATTACAACAATTAACTTTTAGTAAGTGTTTTGTAAAAGTAATTTAATAATGAAATCTGCGGAGCAAAGTGTTGTGTGTCGGTGATCGTTGACGAAGGTTTTTTAAAAACTTTATTTGGCTTTTTCTTCTTATTTTTATTACCTACTGAAAGTGGTTGTTTCAAAAACTGGTAAAAATTATAATTGTAGTGCAGTGTTAATAAAAAGTGTGTCTGACTAGGCTAATGGCAGGATGCAAACTCCTCAAGAAAGATACTTTACTTCACTCACATCCCTTCGCGTTAATATTCTGTTCTGAAGAGAGTCAGAAGTCTCAATTGTTTCAGCTCCCCAATGCAATGTTTTAATTGTTAACTAGTAAGAGTTGTTTATTGAGTTAACAGAAAAGAAGAAAAACCCGTGATAAGTTCATAACTACCTGGTAGTAGCCAACACTGTCGGCAAGCCTCGTATCACACAGCCAATTTAACACTGTACCCTTAAGAACAACTCAAGTTGAATAAAAACCACTTCGATCCCCAAGCCAGATCAATTGAAAAACCACTGAGGATTATTACAATTATGTTAATCTAAAAGATGCATTTAAACTTTGCATGGTCAAGATCATCATGAGACGCGAGTAACGTTGCAATAGTATCAGAAGCTTCAAATAGTAAAACATATTATTTAGGCATCTAAGACGTGTAGAAAGGTATTTACTCTTCTACTTTTGAATTCAAACATGGTCATGAATATGTTTGAAGAATATAATCTTGTTTTTATGAAAAGGCATTTAATCCTTCATCACACATTGCCAATAATGATGCTGCAAACAACATTAACATATTAAAAAAGTAGAAACAAAGAGTAAAACTGCATTGAACTTCATGTAGAAGTGAACATACAATTCAATCTCGTTTTTCATATTGTTCTTCTTTTGCAGAATCAGCTTTTGCATAAGAAGTTTGCGGAACCACTGGTTTTTTATTCTGCTTAAGCAAAGATGAAGGTTTACCAGTCAGGACAAGATTCAAGTCTGAAGGAGGCTAAAGAGGTCTCATTTGCTCACTTGGCAGATTGGCACATCACAAAGCAGTACAGGAAAGAAAAAGAGAAAGATGAAAACCAGTCGACAACAATGTGCCACTTTACATTGTGGGAGTTTCTCTATAAAATATACCGTAACGAGATGAGAGGACTTGATTAGCGTCGGTCGATATGTTTAAATGAAAATATCTTTGATTACGTTTGGTCATGAGTTGTAGAAAATGCATCGAGGGTTTCTCTGAATTTAATGCTATCCCATATCAAAGAAAATTAGGTTTTAAAGGTTTAAAGTAAACCAGCCTTGGCCTGTGAGCAAGTCATAATTCACAAAGACTTCTTGTAATTAAGTGACTACTACTTTACAAATTGCCAATCCACAATAATTAGATTATTCAATGGATAATTATTAACTCTAACTTGATGAACTTAATTTAGCAATTTGTAATCACTATTTAGCAAATTTAGCAAATGCGAACAAAGAGAAAATTTTTGCATTAAATTTCTACACGTGCCTAGTAAAGAGAGCAGTATTTTGTTAAGTTAATTGTCTAAAATTATGACATGAAGTATTTGACATGTGTAAAATGAATCCAAGCTTTAACACGTTTCATTAATTTGTGATGTCATTTTACCTACAAAAAAAGTTGCTAATATGTAATGATATTTTTTAATTTGCTCAAGCATTCAACTAAATTTAGATTTTTAAGGAAAATGCTTAATATCAAAAGGCTTTATAATTTCTACATGAGTTATACTAAAGTGGATTGACTAGTTTATGTTTGTTTTAAATACGGTAAAAATAGTGGTATTATTAGAAGTTTATTTGTACACTTCTTTTCACAAATTCATGTTTTTACTTAATGGTCACGTTCTTAAAGAAAATAGCGATTTTGTTTATTACTTTTTCAAAATAAGGCTCCTGTAAAATAATGGATGAGCATATTTACTGAGTCCTGTTTTTATCTTTTGCTTGGCCAAATCAATTTCAAGATGAAAGGCTATTATTGTTTCAAACCCATTTCATTCTCAGTTAATAGATTGCTAAACGGATTATTTTAAATCCCTGCCTCAAAGATTTGGATTAAATTATCGAAAGTTTTAACAAATAAACATATTCGTCTTCACAATTTACTTCCTGATAAAATTCATTAAAAATGTATTCAGACCGTGTAGAATTTCATTGAAGAGCGGTTTACGGAACGACAAAGTCGATTAGATTATGTAAGAAGGCCACTTTGAATAAATTTCTAAACTAAGCTTTCTTCTAATAAAACTGGCAAATTTTAACATTGCTATTAACATCTCTGCACTTCCTAATTTACATAGTTTACATAGAAAGAATGCAACAATACTGCAATAAATAAAAGAAGCAAGTTGAATTAAATGCCGTCATCACCGTCATCATAATCGCAATCAATCGGCCTTTTATTTTTCTTTTAAGTCTCTGCGTTCTCAATTTTAATCCGATGAATACAAGTTTTCTTACTTTTATTTTAAATAAGAAGAATGAAATGAGGCTGACATGATGATCATCTTTTGAATTAGCCTTATTTTTTCTGTCATGCAGTGCCAATACATAATACGTTGTTAAAGTTACCTTTCTTTTTAACCTTCATAGTGGGATAAATTAGGATGCCGTTGCGTTCTTGTTGCATTATTAATAACAAACTACGGTATTACACACATAGATGAAAAACCGGTCAACCCGGTTTGATTCTCCATTTTTGCAGTTTACTTGAAAAATAAGTAAGCAACAGTACAGCTTGCCAGCCGATCTGTTTCCTCGTTAGAAGAGGGATCAAGTGGTACTTTCTTGTAGCGGATTAATGTGTAATCTTTTTTCCTTCAGTATTTACTAAAGAGGCAACTAGATTCTACGGCGACATTTAACTCAACTATATTTCATGTAATAAAAAACCTTTTGGCAAAATTGCATTTCGTTATTTTATTCTAATCCTCTGTTCATGAGACAATAAAACCCTTTTGAGGATTTGAAGTTTCGATTTATCTGACACGCCTTTCCTAATACTGGGCAGCATGAAGACACCACGAAACAGACGAATTTTAAAATAAAAATATGTTCTATCCACTTTCCTGGTTTATTGCCAGTTGTAAAGTGCAAAAATATTTTAAAACTAGGCGGAACCTATAAACTGCATCTATTTAATGAGATGCAAAACAACTTTTGTGTAAAAAATTTATAATAAGCACTTCATTTAGACTGATTGTTTCGAAGTTGTAAAGTTCGGTCATTCAACTATTTGATTAGGAAAATGCAGATTTGAAAATTTTGTTAAATTGGCAAATTTGTCAACAAGTCAAATATTTTTCAAAACTTTAACCAAATTTAATTAGTGATATTCTCAGAAAATACACTTTGATGCAACTAAACATTTTTAATTTAAACATGAAAAATAAAAGACAATTCCCGAGCAATGTGTTTGCAATGTTTTAAAACACTTTCTGATTAGTTAAATCAGAGGCCAAAAAGCTTTCTATTTAGTCACGTTATACCAACAAATTTCAAAAAGCCTAGATCTTTTCTGAAATTTTAAGTTCCTCGTACCGATGAAGTGTAAAAACGGCAGAAGAAATGAAGATTTTTACTTGTTACCTGACAGATAGATTTCCAAATTATTATTTCTTTAAGAACACCGACACAACAACAAAGCCTGAAAACGTTATAAAGAGAAAAAGAATGTGAGGATACAACACGTTTGCACACGAATCACGGTGAAAGGAAAGTAGAAATGAAGAGAGGTGAGGAGAGCACTGAACAAAAAAACAGCAAAAGGAACGTACTACCACTTAATCCCGCTATCTGAGGTGGAGTTGGCGATGGTGATTGATAATTGAAGAAGGGTTGTTGAGGTTGGATGGAAGTTGTCAAAGCCGAGCTCAGCGAGCAACTAAACAACTGAGAGTCTTCGTACTAAGGTTTTTAACATGTTTAGTTTGTTGACCCTCTCTTGATCAGGTTTTTGGCCTTTTACCCGGACACAGCCCCCTTGTCCCTCCAGATTTTGTGGGACCCCATGACACACTAAAACATCAAAAAAGTAAGAAAAAACTGGTCTGTACAAAATTGAAATGTCTGTGTCCGAGTGTGTAACATTACGCGGATCAATATTACATGGTCATCCTCAGGGTTCCTTTTGTGTATGATTAGTTAAAAGAAATCCTTGCAAGATCTTCATTTTTCTTAAAAAGATCATTTTGTATGTGTGTGCTCAGTGCCATATTATTGTAAATGTTAACTCATTCTAGCATTTCGCTAAAACATACGTAAGATTTAAGTCTGTCAGAACATTCAAATTCTTTGTCTAAAAAGTAGGTGCTTGAGTTATCGGCTAGTATTATGCAGTTTGTGCGAATTTGGGGGCTGGTAAAGTCATCAAACAAACCTTTGAATGTGATACATTATCTGCTTTGCTGAAACCAATTCGTCTTCTAATATTCGCGACAAGGAGATTTTTAGCATAAATTTCATTTCTAGGATTGGGTACTTTGAAATGAGGGAGAAACGCATGTCCTCATGGCTTTATATACATATTCCAGTTTTTAATACCCAATTGAACCCGTGCAACCAATCAGAAAAAAATCCCAATCGCACAAAGCACCTGCATATGAAATTATTGACCATCGTAAAATATAAAATGGCTATTTACCAGCGTAACTACACTTTTTCAAAAGCTTTCCTTTGTCAACAGTTTTTGTATTCTCAGCGGATGTATGGTTTTTTCATAGCTTTAAATATTTGCAAGTAACATTGGTGATTTTTTATTATTTTCACCTTTGATATGCAAATAACTTTATTTACCACAATATAGATAGTTCTAAAAATATTACAAAATCAAGATAGCTTATTGCAATTTCGATTAAAGTAAATGCGAAACAAAAATATAATTTGGTTTCGGTTTGAATAAGCTAACATTTGTGAGCATTTTGAACATTGTATTAAATATATACCGAAATTACGACTTTCTAACAAGGCAGATTTTAAACTGCACCGCAAAGGTTAAGACGAAGTTTTATCACAATTTGGCACATTATATGACACCAAATCAACTTTTTTACTTATACTATGACTTATGTTTTATTACAAAAGCCAAAAAGCTTGTTCAGTTGCTCCCTCGTTCACCACTATTGCTGTAAATATGTCACAGTCCCAAGTTCCGAATAGCACCTAAAAAATAGTTAGCCTCAAATCCTAGAAGTGAAATCAAGTTTTTAGAGAAAAACTTGATCTTTGTTGCAGAAATGAAGAGAGAAAAAGAATTTGAACTAGATTTAAGGTTTAAGCTTGTGTATTATTGTTGTTCATTCAATGACTTTTTACTAGTCCGACACATTCATCAAGTAAACTTACGCAGGTGTTTTTGCTAATCATTTTCTTTATTGAAAGTTGTACATTTTAGATTCGTTGTTGCAATAACGTAATCCGTCTCTCAGTCGTCGGACTATAAAAGCAAAATGTCAAAACAAAGTTTTGTTTGTCTCGTAAACTACAATTTAGTTTATTTTAATGATGGCAAGGCTGATTAGAAATATTTACGATGATACTGTAACTTATTTTATATAAGCCATCGCTTATAAAAAACAAATATTATCGACTAACTTGTTTTCGATTTGATCATAGCGTACTAACAGTAAAACCATTTTTATGCTGTTGTATTTTCTAAAAAAATATCTGTACTCATTCATGTTTGAAAAAGATACCTAAAATAACAGCTACGAAAGTATTTTTTTCTGTATGAACTATGCAATTGTGCAGCAGTTTCAGATTAACATGAAATGCGCAGGGAGAAAGCAGGAATAGAATTGTCAAAAAATAAAAAATATCCCGAATCAGTTGAGATGTTTGCATAAAAAATTTGCAGAGGTTAATTACAAAGTATAAAAAAGAGCGGCAATACCAACGGGGACTGATTGATTGATTTGATTAGAAAGAGTATGAATACCGTTATTTATATAAATTTAGCTTTTTACTTTTTTATTAATTAAAACAGGTATGCAAAGTAAATAAAGCAGAATACACGTTTGTGAAAAGCCTGTGTTTGCTATGCACATAGGTAATTAGATTTTTAAGAAAAATTGATAAGTTCAGAGTCTCGTCGATGATCACTGCCTGTACTATCGATTGAGCCGTGTTTTGTTAGCTCGGCTCGGCTCATTCTCGTGCTTCCGTCTGTGGATCTGCTGATAATTGTTGTTGGTCGGTATGCTCCACGAAATGGGAAAAGACAAGCTGTAAGAAAGAAATGAGGTTAGAAACGATTTACTCTTCCAATAATAAATAATTTTTTCAAAAAATTACATTTTAAACAGATGTATTTCTGCTCTAATGCTCGTAGAGTCTCCCGCTTGCAGACAAAAATTAAAAATATTGCCACAGCTTGAAACATGTTTACCAAATCCAAAACGACAAATATTGGGGAATACCACTTGGGCTCGTCATTTTCAACGAGGGAAAAAATTACTTGAAAAATCCATGTTATCCCCATGACCAGAAATAGCTTTAAGAATAATTCGCACCTCCATTTTTAGGAAGAGAAAGTATAAACAAAAAAAGTGAGGCAACAGTAAAATGCGAGAATTTTCTTGAGATTATGACAAATATTATAAACTTACGATTGTTTTTGCTTCTTTGGATTTCTATTTGATATTTGACTAGTTACGTTGTAAATTCGCAACATTTGGCAAGACGTGAATAAGTAAAAAATTAAATTGACCAAGAGAAGAACCCCAACAGGTAAATAAAAGTAGTAAGGTTGTGAAGAATTAGCTAAGAAACAACCGTCTTCGCCATACGATGGGTAAATAGTTGGATCATCTTCAGTGCTTCTGCAAACCTCACTTTGTTTACTGTAAATATTCAAAAAAATATGTGTTTTTAAATTAAATAAAGAAACAAGCTAAAATGTTTCAATAAATTTAGCGAAAATATTTACATTTCCTTTGCTTATACTTACTCGTAATTAACTTGAAGCATCCCCGCAGTCGACACAACAACCGTTGGAACGGCAACAGCAAACAAAGTATAGAAAAGTAAACGCTTCACATCGAATCCTCTTTGATTCATGGGTTTGAGGACACGAAACGTCCACCATAAGTCAAAGTTTATGACGGAAAGCCAAGAAAAAGAAAATATTCCCATGAAATGAGTGACTATCCCTGTGCCAAAGAGTTTTTTTATAGATTAAGGCATTTTATATCAAAATTTCCCGTTTCATTTTGTTGAATAATTTACCTAAAGCAAAACAAGATTCTTTTGAAAGGAAAGGAACATAATTTTCTGCCCATCTCTTTCTAGTTTCCTCAATGTAAATCACAAGGAGGCAGGAGTAAAAGCCTGTTAGTGTAAGGACATATAGCAAAATAGTCCACGCGTGAATATTTTGTTTTTCCCATAACAGGAAATGAACTACTGCCGTTGTCAGTAGAAAAAGAATGGAAACCACGAAGCCCACCATGTAAACTATTCTATATGTCTTCAAAAATTTAAATAAAAATCAAACATGTTAAATATAACTTTTCATAGACAGTCTACGAGTATTTCCCTAATTTAGTACCCAATCTGTTTTGGAAATCGCTTTCACATGAGCTCTACTGCATAGTATTAAAACATCTTGTTCGTATTCCCCACAAGTCAAATCCAGATTTTCATTGTCAATAACGACCGTATCCACACAGTAATCGATGGTCTCTGCTTTCGTCTTCCATTTAGATTTGCTACGTCCACCAATTAAGAATTTTAACGTTCCGTCTTCAAATAAACGAAACCTAAAAATTGAAGTTTTAAAGCTCGTTCAGTTATTTGCGTAATGCAAATGCTCGTTTTTAATTTAAAATGTTACGGCTGTCGCGGTAGATGGAATTTTGTCAGGGCTGTGGATAAGTATGTGGTAATGTTATACGGCGATGCTTGACAATCAGGGAAGCCAGTGCGAATTTTCTTGCTGGAAAGTAAATGCTGAATTTGAGTCTTTGTAGTTTGACTTTCTGTACTTAATATTCTTTGCAGATTCCATTCAGAAGATGTTCTTGGTGTGCACTGATCCAGTGGGTGGAAATCATATCCGTAAGGACAACACTTACGCAAGCACGAACTCTCTTTTCCACAACATATTTCCATAGATGAATGAGAGGTGTTTAATCTGAAATTAAAGAAAATTGCATTATCCCTGTAAGTTAATTTAGATAGGCATTTTTTCATACCGTCTAATGCAATAGCTGTTACGATTGAATTGCTGTTCTTTGTCTGAATAGAAAATTGTTACTGATCCTTGATCATTTATGGATAAATTGATATCCTGATTTGCCTGCTCCGATCTTCCTATTAGCCATCCATTTAACCCTTCTTTGTTATATTGGTCGATGAAATTTATGACAATTCTTTCATCAGGAGCTTTCCCAACGCAGTTTAAGTTACTCTGTTCTAATCTGCAAAAATAAAAGGGTTATATAAAACTATCAATAGCGGCCTTGTTAATAATTAGATTTCTACCTGATTTGTTTTGTATTTGTAACATTTTCTGCAGATTCTCCGTATAATAGTGTGGTCCAAACATTATGATCCGGAAATTTGACTTTACCTGTTGCTCTAGGTGTTTCCTCACTGGGACACTCATACAGACTAATTTCTGAAGGGATTGCTAAATTTAGTTCAATAGAAAAGATCATAAAAACTGAAACTAGGTTTCTAGAAAGTCTCATTTTCACCTGACAAAACTTAAAGTAGTGTTTATCAAAAGATTAAAGGGAAACGATTACTCAAATGGCTTTTACATATAAAACTGGAATGTTTCCAGACTACACAAATATTTCTGCCGTTATATTCGGTAATGAATCATCGTGACGTGCAAAGTTGGATCACTGGTTCGGCTCCTTAAACCGGATGCCACAAACCACATATATGAGTCTTAAAATGAATTGCACCGCATTGCTTTTACTTTTGCAGTTTTTTCTCGCAAAATTTTGCTAAAGTTTCCCTAAATTCGCTTTTTCTGAAAGGAAGTATTTTTGAATGCCCCTTTGGACAGGCTTTTTTGACTGGATACTCTCAGAGAGGGTATGAGCACAGGTCGGAGCGCATGTGCTAACCACAATTAATAAAAAACTGCGCAAAAAAGCCTATGCAGTTTCATATTATGATTCTGATAGACTCGGGAATATGATAGTGAACATGATGGACAAAAAATCGCTAAATTATGTCAGTTTCAACCGCTAAGCGTTCTATTTAAAATGCAAACGTGGAATTTCCTCCGAAATATAATTTATCCAGAATTTTTTAAAAACCTTGACCGCTCATCCTCTAAATCAAATCTATTTGGGGAACAAATGCCTATTTAAAATTACTTTATTTTGTTTTATTAGATCTGACCATCCTGCTAATGTAGCTGAAAATACTAATAAGGAGTTATCATGTTAATCATGTACTATTATCTCGAAACAATATGAGACTATTTATTTACAAACAGAAACTGTAAACAAAGACAATTATCATCAGTCCACGTAATATTCGTTTATAAATATATATCAACATCACAAAAAAGGGAGAATTAAAAACCAGAAAATGCTACAGTCATATACTTAAACCAAGATATTATACAGCAAATCCAATATGATTTACTAACAAGGTTTAGTGAATATCAATTTTGCAATTTTGAGTTCCAGTTGACGTAGTAATCAATAAAGATCCGTATTACTTGACATTTTGCAATCACTCAGAAAAAATCAAATGGATAAATTGTATCAATTACATAACAATACTGTGTCGATTCAGTTGATTCGAAAAAATAATAAAAAGGTTCATAACAACTAAAAATGACGTATGTAGTTATATTTTATATAGTTTGTAGGTAATACAGTTCTCTCTAACCATTTCCAAATTGCTAAATCCTCACTGAAAGAACTAGGTTTATTATTAAATCGACAGAGTTATAAATTGTCAGGAAAAATTTCAGTATTCAGGGGCCCTTATGTTGCAAATTTTACGAGGTATTCAATGGTACCATTCCCAAATGGCTCCGATGTTTCGTATCAGATCTTATTATGTAAACTTTAAAAAATACTTTTACTAAACTCTGAAGTTTAATTTATCTGTAGGCAATGTCTTTATTGATTTATAAACAAAATTACTCAAGCTCATACAAAATACAAAATCAGATTACATTTAAATATCATGATTGGAGCCTGATCACTAATTAATTTACATTGAATTGAATTACATTAAGTGAAATCATTTTTATCAAAATTGTAGTAATTACAGGTGCATAAAGAGTCTTCATTGTTATCTCAAAAATCAAAGTTCATCAAAAACAACCCAGAACAACTAAATTTAATAAACAGAAATGTTAAAATACTTCTTGGCGACGGCGAAGCGTCATGTCAAACTACTAGTTTAAACCAAAATAAACTTTTAACTCCAAAGTACATAAGGTAAATTACGAAAAGGACATCAATCATTACTTAAATCATTTTAACAAAGGAGCAATCAGTTAAAGGTATAAATCCTTGTTTTAAATGTTTTGGTCTTGCTTTAATAATATGGCACGAATGAAACCTGACAAGAAGGACAGTTGTAATTCCCTTCCTCCAGGAACCTCTGGAAAACTTCATTTGAATAAGACAAGGAGCATCCATGTCGGTGAAAGACCTTCTGACAGCGACAACACTTCAATTGCTCCGTTTCGTCGTCGAGTATTTCCTCTTTGCAGACATCACAAGTTGGGAAACCAAGGTCAGATTCAGCGTCCTCGTAAACTGAAAGAGGTTCAGTTGAAATACTTGAAATGGTGTCTCCACTGTCTGCGGAATCAGACAATGAAGATTCAGCACCAGACAAAGAAGAGTCAGCACCAGACAAAGAGGATTCTTCGGACGAAGAAAAGGGCCATCTGGAGCAACAAGGACATTGTGGGAGCGATGACGATAAGGACGATGAGGAAGTTGATACGCTGGACAAATTCGATGGATTTGACGAAGTCGATAAGATTGACGAAGTGGAAAAAATAGACGACAAAGATGGCGCTGCAGAAATCAATTCTAAAGTTTCAAAAATAGATTCGGCAGAGGTTAATAAGCTGTAGTCGGCATAGTTCATTAATGCTTGCAAATCAGCGTCTTCGTCGTCGTATGGGAATAACGAAGCAGTTGGACTGTAGTCAGTATCCGGATCGAGTCCTTGTTCCACAAAGAGTTGACGAATGTCGTCTTGGGTGATGCCTTGCCTTTCTTCTACTAGCCACTCCACAAGTTGCTCTCGAACCCTGTCAAATTTCTCCTGTACAGTTGCCATTACGGTTGTCCTACATACAAAAACAAAGTATCAAGTTAAAATTGACAATAAAAACTGGGTAATAATGACAGATCGAATGAAAGATTTTCGTTATAGGAAATTCTTCAAAAAATAGTTAATAAAAATAAATATAACGATACTTACTTTAAAAAGTCTAAATGTGCTAAAAATTGATTGATTACAGTAAATTGACCAAGAATTTAATCTACTGCTAAAATACTATAATTTTTAATTGTGTATGTGTAACACGAAAATCAAGAGTTTTAAAGCTAAGTCTATATATTCAACTAACTGAACTAAGTTAATTGACTATATCACTTTTAATGAACCGTGACCAGCACTTGTTGGTGGAGGGCTTCTGACGAGAAAATGAAAAATGGCTGAATTCGTTGAAGTTGAAAACCTGAATATGATCGATCCCCGACCCTTTAGTTTCCCTCTCAATCTCAAATCAAAGCCTAAAAATAAAAAATGAAGCAGATTCAAGTATGTAAAAAGACTAAATTAATAAGTTCTATGTTACTATTTCAGATAACAAAATAGATTTACACTACATTGTCGTGAATTTGTGAATGGGATGGATTTTCATGAAAATCAAGCATTTCGTGGTTTTTTGTTTTAGACTAGAAAGGACCTTGCGGTAATAAGGACTATAGCAAAAAGATACTTGTAAATGTAATGGAAAATGTAAAGGTAGAAGTGTTTTTCCAGCTTCCAGTAAAAATGTGATCATGATCAATGATCAATATGCAAATCAAATCACCACTCACTCAAAAATTGCATGAATGATCACTGACTGAATTACTCAAACACTCTTACCTATTCAACCTATAAAAAGGTAAGGAAAAGGCAACAGCGTATGAATAGGACTTGTATGATCGTCGGCAAATGTAATGATGATGATTTTTAAGAAAACTCTCGATCCCACGAAAACTGGGCATGATGCTCTTCTTAAAACCATTTTGTTTTATTTGACATTGCACCCCATCCATGTATAATTGATATCATTTCAACAAGTTAAAAATTGAGTATACCAAAGATTACTTAAATTAATACATATCTAACAACTCGGAAGAAGTTGTATTGGATATGGATAAGTAGGGTTTGAGTAATAATGGTTCTGAAAGTATCACGTCATTTATAACTAAAACAATTTCATAATAAATAGTTAAAATAACTAAAATTTGTATCATTTAAAATTCAGCACAATCTCCAAAAATCTTTCATTTCTTCGCTTTTTCAATATCTTCTTCAACTTTATGAATCAATTCCACTATCTTTCGATAAATAAAAGACTGCCTGTTTGTAAAAGAAAAGAAAATTAATTATTATTGCATATTATAATCATTTTGAGTAAATATTGGCTATAGATTTGTATAGCCATATGCTGAATTACCTATTGGAAGGCTTGCATGTATTTAGATGATTCAGTCTAATCTTAAAGAAATCTCCAACACCAGGATCTAAAACATAATTAAATATAACCTTGAAATAAAATTGAGCTCGAGTACAACCATGAAAAACATTACGTTTTAAAAAATTCTGCTTACCAGCACTGGCAAAAGGCACCATTTTGAAGGCGATCCTGAACACACTTTTGGTTTCCAACATTTCACCAAAACTCAAAATTCGGAACTTGAAAGCACGTAAGAGTTTGAGAAAGTTTTCGTGCAACAATGTCAAGCTATTATCACCTACGTAAAAATGAATAATAATAACCAAATTAAATTTTAAAACCGCACCCAAAACAGATAATGTACAAAGTAATTTTAAGCAACGCTGTAACTATTACTGTTGGTTAGCTCCAACGCTTCTTCTGTCGGCATAAAGAAATATCGTCTCGAGCTGTTTGCTAATGCTATGTAAGACCCGACATGAGGCACGCTGCAAAAGACTAGAGCCTTAGTGTTTCCGACAATATCTTGGTAATCCTTTTGTTCAGCAGCTAAATAATAAAAAACATTTAATTTGCATACAAAAAAGACAACTATGATTTGAACTCCATCGTGCGTACGTACCTTGCGTAAGGATGCTTTTGGCTAGTAACCCTCCCATGGAATGAGTTACCCAAATTATAGGACGCTCACCTACACCAGCTTTATGTAACTTTTGAAGCAGTTCGCTTCCTCTATCCTTTAATGATCGTCTAAAGGCAATGAAATATTTAATCAAGCCAAGTACTGACACTTAAATAATTGTCTCAAGGTACCCCGGCATTTGCATAGGTCGCATTATTGGTAGTCTACTTACTTTGTAGTTTCAACAGGACAATATCCTGACCAGTGAGTTACGAAACTGTCAAAATCCACGGCAATGATTCGAGCCTTTGGGCAATCCATCGGCAACCAATCTCTAGGCCAGCACTTGGTCGATGGACATTCATTATCTTCGTCCAATTCAAGCGGAATTTCGTCATTGGAGTAAATCACAGTTCCGTCATCCAGTTCGATTCTAGACTGAACGGAATCTTTGTCTACAAATATTAAATCAAAATGTAAAATGTAAATGTAAATGTAATAGGGTGGGACTAACCCGGCGACTAATCCAACAACGGGACCTTTTCGCTCTTAC